>OZ004706.1:28684053-28801774 GCA_963924515.1 Vespertilio murinus
GTGTGTGTGTGTGTTTGTGTGTGTGTGTAGGGGGGTGCTTATAAGTGGTGCAAATGTATTCCCAGCCCCTCATCTTTTCATCCTCTCATTGCATTTTCAAGAGGTAAGCACTTCTTTACTTTTAATGTCTCACCTTAGAAATACTTACTTTTAAATTTTAGGTAGTTAAACCCCCTTCAGCTGTTCTTCTGGGGCAGCTCTCCTGCCCCCTGGCCCCTGTCCCCTTTCCCCAGAGGTTCAGCAGCCTTTTCCTTTGCATGCTAGCAGGGAACTTGCTGAGTGACTGAAGTACCTGATCAGTCTGTGGAGACTGAAGATGCTTTTACGGTGCACTTTTATCCTAAAGTTAGGAGGAAATTCTTGGTTGATTTCAGTCTCCCATGGATTCCCAGTGCAGAAGTAAGGGTGTGGGTTACAGTAAATGTATATTTTGGGACTTTGCCAAAATTAAGGTGTTTAAGTATTCCAACAGGGAATGGCTTATACAGCCGGGGCTGTGCAAAGCCGGTTGAGATAGGTATATGCTCTGAATAAGAAATACAAAACAGTCAACCTGTTTGGTAGCCACATACAATGGGGCTTTGCCCCAACCAGAGTAAGGTGTAGAGTAGGATTCCATGTCAGATCCCCAAGTCTGGCCCCAGCTTCCCCACGCCCAGTCCAGCAGCTATGACAGTGGAGTCTGCTTTCTCATTACTTTCTTCCTTCTCCCTGCTAGTTCGGTGCCCTATACATGTGAGCCAAAAATGGGGCTTGCTGTGCCTCCTCCTCCGCTCATTGGGGGATGAAGGAGTGCCCCTAAAGTCTTTAACTTGATTAAAAATAATTATTTATTAAATGGATTGGGGTGACATTGGTCAACATTAATATTTGGTTTCAGGTGTAGGTTTCTATGTTATAAGATGTATACTGTACCGTGTGCCCACTACCCAAAGTCAAATCTTCTCCTATCACCATAAGTTAGCACCCTCTGGTCCCCACCCCTTTCCTCTGGCAATCACCACACTGCTGTTTGTGTTCACAACCCACATATGAGAGTGAAATCATATAGTTCTTAGCTTTATCTGACTGACTTATTTCACTTAGCATAATGTTCTCAAGGTCCATCTATTTCATCCTTTCTTATGGCTGAACTGGAGACCCAGTGCACAAAATTTGTGCATTGCGGGGGGGGGGGGTCCCTTTAGCCCAGCCTGCACCCTCTCCAATCCAGGACCCCTTGGGTGATATCCAACTGCAGGTTTAGGCCCGATCCTAGGGATTGGGCCCAAACCTGCAGTAGGACATCCCTCTCATAATCCTGGACGTTAGGCTCCTAATCACTCACCTGCCTGCCTGGCTGGTCGTCCCTAACTGCACCACTCCCCCACCACCCTGCCAGCCTGGTCACCCCTCAACTGCCCCCCCTGCTGGCCTGGTTACCCCCAACTGCTCCCTCCCTGCCAGCCTGGTCGCCCCATGTAGCCTCTGTTCAGTTGTTTGGTCGTCCCTCACTAACCCCCATGCCGGCCTGGTCATAGGCTGCCATCTTGTGAGGGGGTGAGTGTCAATTTGCATATTACATCTTTATTATATAGGATAGAGTTCCATCGTGTATATGTACGACTTGATTTCCTGATGAGGCTCCGGTGAAGCTTTTTCCAGGTAATGTTCTTTCCACGTCTGACCAGGCTGAGGGGGTGCCAAGCTACCTGTGAGGGCGTGCTGCCTTGGGAACTGTGTGCCTTTTGTCACCCATTCTTTGCTTTTCACCTTCATGGCTGCTCCTGTGAGGGAACGATTTCTCCTTTATCCTTGTGCTTGGGCCCAGTTCGTCAGAGCCCACGTGTACCTTGTAAAGCACCCTCTGACCCAGTAAAGTACATTTCTCACCCAGGCTTCCCTCAGACTTCCCAGCTGTGTACACATGCCCACCTGCCCTGGCCCAGTCTCAGCCCTCTGCCCCTGGCTGAGCCACGCAGGCTCCTCCCTGCCTGTGTTCCTTGGGGAGTCTGTGCTCCCCAGCAGCAGAACTCGGCTCCCCTGGAACTGTCCCCCGGGTGGTCTTCCAAGGCATTTATCCAGGAAGAAACCAACGTGAGTGTTAGGTTCAATACTCCTCCTTTGTACCGAATCAAGCAGCTCCTGTCTACGAAGTGCTCCGTTCACAGAACAGCTTCATGGAGGTATAATTTACATACCATCAAATTCACCTATTTTTCATGTGCAGTATAGTGGTTTTAGAGCTGTGCAATGATAGCTACTTTTAAAAATATTGTCATCAGCACCAAAAGATCTGTTGTGCCCATGTTCAGTTAATCCCCCTCCCGCCCCAGACCCAGGCAACCACTCATCTGCCTTCCATCTCTACAGAGCAGCCTTTCTGGACGTGTCATAGTGTACAATGGAACTCTACACTATGTGGTCTGGCCTCTGGCTTCTTTTGCTTAGTATAATGTTTTTGAAATCCATCCATGTTCTGGCTTCTATGAGTAGTTTGTCTTTTTTTATTGATGAGTATTCCAGTGTGTGGGTATTCCATGTTTTGTGTCTCCATTCACCAGCTGATGGACATGTGGGCTGTTTCTACCTTTTGTCTGCTGTGAATAATGCTGCTGTGAACATTCATGTACAAGTCTTCATGTGCACAAATGTTTTCATTTTCTCTTGAGTAGATACTTAGGAGGGGGGATTGCTGGGTCATATGATACCTTTATGCTTAACTTTTTAAGAAACCGCCGAATTGTTTTCCTCAGTTTTGACACCCTTTTACATTACTGTCAGCAACGTGTGAAGGCTCCAGGTTCTCCTTCCCTTGCTTTTTAGAAGTTGGCTTAGAGCAGACACGTTCTCAGTGCCTCTCCACTCTGCCTGTTCTTCCTTTTCTAGGTGCTGCATCTTCACCAGACTGCAGATTCATTCATTCATTCATTCATTCATTCATTCATTTATTCAGGCTGCCCTTCTCCCTAAAAGAAGGTCTAAATGGCTATAGAAAATATAATTTCACGACATCTACATTCTTGCTCTCCTAACCAGTAGTAGATATATTTCTTTTCTTTGTGGCAGATACTTTTTTTCTCCTATAAAGAAGGGGAGAGTAGGCCATTGCCTCTAAATGTATATGGTGAACTTAGTAATACACCATGTACCAGGAAGGACGTGCTCGTGTTAAATTGTAAATGGGCCTTCTGAGTATGTAGAAATCAATAAGTGTTACTTTCAAAATGCAGACATTGCTGAGCCAGGGAAAGGTGAGCTGAGTCCCATCGGGCCAGGTGGGATCGGACTGCGAGTACTGCCAGGGCCTCAGAAAGACAGGGGGAAAGGGTGAGTGGCGGTAACAGGGAGAGAAGGGGAGAGTGGAAGCCGGAGGAAGAAGTGTGCAGCCTGGCCTTCCAGTCAGCATCCCATTACTGTCCGCGTGCCTTTGGGAAGGCATCAAATCTCCCGGAACCCCAGAGTCCTCCGCAGTGAGCTGGGGATGACAGTATCAACCCTGTGAGCACTGATGACCTCGGGCCTGTGTGTGGACTGCTTCGCACAGGGATAATGGAGGACTGGGGAGGAGGCAGTGAGGGCGTGCTCTGGGTCAGGGTGAACACTGCAGAAGGCAGGGCATTGGTTCTCAGACTTTCCTCTAAGAATTACCTGGAGGCCCGGCTGCACACCCAGAATTTATGATCCAGGCTGTGGGGGGTGGAGCTTGGGGATGTGCATTTCTAACAAGCTCTCAGGTGCTGCTCACGTAGCGGGTGCAGGTGCTGCTTGAGAGCCACAGGTGTAAGAGAGGAACCGCTGCGGAACAGGTCCATCTCACAGGGAGGAGGTGATGCTTTCTTGGTGCCTTATGCACACAGACTCTGCTTAGAAAGATGGTCTTTCTAAACCTAGTCTTTCCTTCGTGTGCTTGCATGCCCTTGGTTTGTGTCTCTGTCTGCCCAAATTCCAGCCCTATTGGATTAGAGTCCCGCACTAGGATAACCTTAACCATCTCTTCCTCTATCTCCAACTGTAATCGGGGGGAACATGATTTAGTCCAAAGCTTTATGGTAGAGAATCGTTGCTGCTGACTGGAGGGGTCATGTTACCCAGCGTGGGGCTCCGTAAAGGTCTGCAACCCCTAATTTAGTAGAAAGACTGAGTACAGACACAGACTTGGGTCTTTTTTAAAAAAAATATATTTTATTGATATTTTACAGATAAGAAGGGAGAGAGATAGAGAGCTAGAAACGTCGATGAGAGAGAAACATCGACCGGCTGCCTCTTGCACACCCCCCACCGGGGATGTGCCCGCAACCAAGGTACATGTCCTTGACCAGAATCGAACCCGGGACCTTTCAGTCCACAGACCGACGCTCTACCACTGAGCCAAACCGGTTTCGGCAGACTTGGGTCTTAATGGAAAAAAAAAGGAATAAAAGTACTGACAGGAACCCATTTATTTATTTATTTATTTATTTATTTATTTTTGGTAAGAATTAAGCATTAGAGCAGCATCCTCTATTTACATTCATATTTCTTTTCTTTTTCTTTTTAAAATAAATTGTTATTGATTTCAGAGAGGAAGCGAGAGATAGAAACATCAGTGATGAGAGAATCCCTGATTGGCTGCCTCCTGTATGCCTGGCAACCTTGATCAGAGTCAAACCTGGGACCCTTCAGTCCGCAGGCTGATTATCCACTGAGCTAAACTGGCTAGGGCTGACAGGCACAGTTTTAAGGCAGAATTATTCTTTTCTTCTTCTTTCTTTCTTTCTTTCTTTATTTTTATTCCAGAGCCATTGCCATTAGCAGTATGATTAACTTTTCCTTGACAATGCAGTATGGAACTGTGTGAGGTTATTCCTCAGCTGAGTGTTGTTTATAACCCTAAGTCTTCCCCTGTTTCTCAAATTTGACTCTAGAGTGAGCGGAAGCATCCGGGGGAGCCATGCTGCCCGGAATGGGCGGGAGGAAGAGGAGGGTGGGACAGGCCCGCAGGGAGTTTCGCTAGGTTGCTTTTGGGTGTGGTGGGAGGAAATACGGAATTTGTCACTGATGCTTTGAGTCTCACAGCATCTAGTCACACCATGGCACAGCCCTCGTACATGGCAGGTTCTCAGTGAATACATGACACCTGAGGCCTCTGCTTTATTTGCAAATGCTGCTGCTCATGAGTTTGATATCACCGTGTGACTGCCTGGTCCTGCTCCTCTGGGCGTGCTCAGGCGGGAACATCCGTCAGTCTGGGAGCTGTAGGAGCGACGGGCCTGCACCTGCTTCCTCCTCCGGCTGGTGTGCCTGGACCTCCTGGGCGAGGAGAGGAAGGAAGGAAGGCAGCCGGGAGGTGGGAGAACATGGGGTAAAGACCTCTCTTGGGGGTCCCTCATTTGGTAGTGGCAGTAGGTGGCAGTTCACACAGGAAAAAACCAGCAGAGCCTCTGGATTGTGGAGTTGGAGGAGCCATGGAAGATAATCATTTTCAACATCTCCTTCGTGCTCTCCCCGCCAAGTTCTCTCTCTCTCTCTCGCCACCTTGGTCCACTCATCCTGGGTCAACATACTTCATGTACCCAACCCCTTCTTCCCATTGCTCAGCTCACCTACTCGCTTTCTTTCTGCTTCGGCTCTAAGCAGGTGGGCTCTGAGCACTGCACGGGTTGTAAGGTTGTAAACTTGGGCAGTGTGCTGAGGACTGTGGCTGTGTTCATTTGCTAGGGCTGCAGGAACGAAGTACCACAAACTGGAGGCTTAGCTCCGAACATCAGAACTTCATTGCCTCTTGGTTCTGGAGTCTGGGAGTCCCAAATCAAGGTGTGGGCAGGGCTGTGCTCTCTGGAGGCGCCAGGGAAGGATTGTTCCGGGCCTCTCCCCCAGTTTCTGCCTTGGGTTTCAGCAGCACAACACCAGGGTTCACATGGCTTTCTCCTTGTGTGGTGTCTGTGTTCAAACCGTCGCTTTTTATAAGGCAGCCACTGGATTAGGGACCAGCTCTGCTTCCATGTAATCTCACCTTAACTTAGCGATTACATCCTCAGTGACTGTTCCTAACAGTAGTTTTGACTTACTCTGAGAAATAGCTGTAGGTATAGTTTGAATTGGGGTTTCTAAGAATATACTTGTAAATAAATGCTGCCCCCATTAATTTCTATGGCATGCCTACTTTTAAAATAGCAAGAGATGGAAATTGCATTTTATACAAAGTAGGAAGCAAAGAAAGGGGAAGTAACATTTGCAGACGCAAATCATTGGAGGGAATTAGAGCAGAGTGGAGGCTCATTGAACCTTTAGTTACCTGTTTTGGGCAGCATTCTGGAACAAGCAAACCCAATAAGCGAGGATAAGAATTGGGAGCTGCAAGTTGGATTTCTGGCATCAAATGCCTCTGCTCGAGCCAATTGCTCATCCTCTAAGCCTTAGATTAGTCCACCTCGGGAGGCAGAATAATAGTGCCTGAGAGAGAAGCAATAGGAAGGAAGGAATTGTGCTGTAAATGTGTTTAGGAGATCCTCAAATGAAAGGTACTTCAAGATTAGTGGTAAACTTTCAATTACCATTTGGAACAGAGTCAAAAAATGATCTTCCTTTTCCCCCTCATTTATCCCCCTGTGCCATAGCTGCAACCACAGATCTAGAGGTGAGCATTGTTGATACGGAGGTGAGCATGGCTGACCTAGAAGGCAGATCAAAGAGAACATCAATCAGCTGGATGAATTCACCAGTTTTGAAATACATTTCTGAGTGTGGTACATGCTGTTCAGATGCTGGCATGAGAACTATTTGCCCTCCTGTGAGCGCTGACCGGGTCTGCTTCTGCTCTTGAACTGTTCTATGCCCTTTGCCACTTTGTAAGCCCGCAGTAGGACCCTTGATCTCTGAATGTGACCTTGACAGTTCACCAACTCCTGGCGGCTCTGCTCCTCGGAAGCAGGCCTCTGAACGGATGCTTGCTATTACAGACTTTTTTATGTGCCTCTAGCAAGACGAGCAACCTCAGGCTTCTGGTCTACATTATTGCTGTTTAGAAACTCCCTGCCTCGAATCTTGACTCCTTTGGTCTAAAGAGAGCAGCACTGGCATTGCACTTTCATTTCTGGAAATAGCTAGCAGCAGAATTCACCTATGCTGTGCTCAGACAGATGCAATGTAACTGAGACCAACTCAGTTGATCTATGAAGGCACTATGGAAATTTTACAAATTAATTTTTCTTTCTTGTAAAATAATGTAGCCATTTGAACCAGGTTCACCAAGTGTGTGGTGAGAGTCACAAGAATTCAAGGACAAAATGGCCAGATTGATCCATGCAGTATCTACTGTAGGCCCGGTCTGTGCTACCATGGAGACTAATGTAGAAATTTATTCTTGGGTTGCTGAGTGATTGGGACAGACTTTATTTTTGTTTATCCACTTGCCTCAGGTCAGGTTCCTTGGGAAACAGAGTCTGTGATGGAGATTGGCAGGCAGGGGGTGTATTGAGGAATGTAGGAATGCTCTCTGGGTCCATGGGCTGGGGTGAGGAAGGCAGGGAAGTTGAGCTGTGATGCAATCAAAATGAAGGCCTTGGCTGATCCCATGTGGGGCTTAGGGGCTCTAGGTTTTAGGTTTTGTTTAGGTCCGCTACGCACCTCTCTCACCTTTCTTGTTTAAGAGGCATGCTTGTACCCAAGGCATGCTTTTCTCATGGTGATGGCAGAAATACAAGATGCAAATCCCATTGACCAAAACAAGTCATGTGACTAAGCTCAACATCAGTGGGTGTCCTGGTTCTATTGCCAAGGAAAAAATTTCCCCAAAACTTAGTGGCTTAAGACAGTAACAATCACTGTATTGTCTCTGATGGTCTCTAGGGGTCAGGAATTCAGGAAGGACTCCGCTGGCTGGTCCTGGCTCAGGATCTCTCTTCATTTGCGGTCAGATGATGACTGGAGCTGGCATGGCAAGGGGCTGACTAATGTTCTCAGGCTTCTCCACGTGGTCTCTCTGCGTGGGCTAGCTGGGCTTTCACCCAGCTTGATGGCTGTAGGGTTGTCGGACTACTTACAAGGTGGCTTAGGACTCCAGTACAATTGTTTGAGAGAACCAAGTGGAAGCTATGTTGTCTTTAAAATATTTTTAAAATATATGTTTTTATTGATTTCAGAGAAGAAGGGAGAGGGAAAGAGAGAAACATCAGTGATGAGGAAGAATCATTGATTGGATGCCTCCTGCATGCCCCCTACTGGGGATTGAGCTTGCAACCCAGACATATGCCCTTGACCAAAATCGAACCTGCGATCCTTCAGTCCTCAGGCTGACGCTCTATCCACTGAGCCATGCCAGCTAGCGCCTATGTTGTCTTTTAAAACCAGCCTTAGGAGTCACAAAGCATCACTTCTGCCACTCTCTTTTGGTTGAAACAGTCACAAAAGCCTGCCCTTTTTCAAGGGGAAGAGATGCAGATCCCACCTCTCTATGGGAGGACTGTAAGAACTGCATTCCTGAGAGATGGTGTTGCAGCCATTTGGGGAAAATACAGTCTGCCATAGTGGGACAGGGAGGTATCTTCCACGGTGGAGGGGGAGGAGAGTGGATCTCTGCTAAACACAAACTGTCATATGCCTTGAGCATTTTGTATGGGGCTGTAAATACAGTGGACACACAGAAATATACACAGGATAGCTGTGGGGGCCTAGAAACATGACCTAGATAGGAAACATTATTGAACGATTGCTCTTATGAAAAACCCCTAACGGACTGAGAGCAGCAGAATAGGACAGGGAGAAATTAAGCAAGGACATGGTTTTAATAGAAGTCTGGCTTTGCCTAAGTTATGGACTGAATGCTTATATCCCCCTCAAAATCTATTATGTTGAAATCCTAACCTACATGTGATAGTAGTAGGAGGTGGGGTTTGAGGAGGTAATTAAATTACCAGTGTAGAAACCGTTATAAAAGAGACCCCACAGAGTTCTCGAGTTCCCTCCCCCCCCCCACCATGTGACAATACACAAGGAGACAGCAGGGTGTAACTTGGAAGAGTGCTGTCCTCAGAGCTTGGCCATGCTGGCGGCCTGATCTCGGGCTTTAGGAACCAGGAGAAATGCATTCCCATTCCGATCAGCTTTCCAGTCCATCGCTCCTTGTCGGAGCCGCCCACACTGCCTACGACAGCCCAATTCCATGAGGTGCTCCAGAGGGGACTCCAGAGGCAAGGGGTCTGACTTTTATTCCCTTGCATCTGTCGGTCACAGATCTCCCTTGGGTGAGAGGGAGAAGCATCTTCTAGGAAAGGCAGCTCCCATAAAATAAGCAGAAACCTTCGGAGAGAGATGCAGGTGTGAGCTTCTGTTTCTGCAGCCAACACCGCCAGCAGCAGGAGGATGGGCACATGCCTGATAAATGGGGATCTGAGTGGGACCCCGTAGCACTGGGGTAAGACAACTCCATGTCTTTGCCTGTTGGTGGAAGGAGCAGCCTAGAGTAACCAGAGAGGCAGTGGTTAAAGCTTTAATTTTAGTTATAAAAACCGTGTTCCACAATAAAAGAAACATTTCTCGACCCACAGAGCAGAGGAGACACACATTTCCCAAGTGAACTGGGAGTCATAGTGGGTGGAGCCACTCCTACACTCCCACCCCCTGGTTCCCAGACCTGTGCATTCTATTGGTCAGGAACCAGCCCCATATAATGGCTTTTGATTTCAAGTGTATGCTACCTCCCAAAGGGCAATGTCTCCTCTGTGCAGGACACTGTGCCCAAGCTTGCACCTCAGCCATGCTTTCAAGAAGTTGCTCAGTGTTCTGTCAACCCAGCAGCTTCTGCACAGCATGCTAGGTAGTAGGGATCACATGCTCATGTGCCCATAGGCATATTCTTTCCTGCAAAGTACAGTTCTTTGTTCACAGTGAATTTATATGGGATCAGATTTTTAGGCATAGCAGTCAATTGGACACCCTGTGAGTCTGTAGATGGTGGTGGTGGCTGAAGCCCATAGGAAGGAAAGATAAATCCACACCTGGAATGTGTGTCAATCCTAATCAGGATGAAATATTGCCCTTTTCAAGGTGGAAGAGAATCAATTCATTCGCCAACTAGCTGGTTGGTCTCTTCTAAGAGTGGCACTATATCGGGGGGCTCAGGATTGGTCTTTGTAGCTGGCAGGTTGAACACGCAGCAGCAGCAGCAGCAGCAGCAGTGAGAGAAGCCCGGGAGATGGGAGTGTATGGTGTTGGGCCCATGGGTAGTCTCTCTATCCTTCCACTGTGGCTGCTCCATTCATGAGCCTGCTGCTTCATGTCCTTGCTCTGGGCCCCTTCCATGGCAGCTTCTGTGCCATACCATGCCATGAGCAGAGGGGTTAGGTGATTGCTCCAGGTTTCAGAGCTTGCAAGGTGGTTCAGGAGTTTATATGTATTATTTCCGCTGTCCCATGTTGCCTCCTCTGCTCTCAGATCTATTTCCAGGATATCTATGAATAGAAGAAAAGTCACCTGTGGTTGATTGCATGTGGGTGAATTGACTCGCCCTTGAAATGCCAGCTGTAGATCAGTTTAGTTTTTCAAAATAGGCTCTGACTCAGGTAACTGCACTGTTCAAGGACAGGAGCTGGTGCCGGATCCTGCCCTGACTCAGGGAGTGATTCAGACCGTGAGCTGGCTAACGCTGGGAGGATTTTTGTGTTGGATTATCACCTTCTAGGTGTTCAGCTTACCCCTTAGCTAAGAATAACCATACACAAACCTTTCTGAAATCATCCTTCTTTATTAGTGTTCCGAGTTGTCTTTCTGTGTCCAATCTAAACAGCAGGGACTGCTGCATTTTGAACTTTTCTTGTTCTCTCTGCCCAGTTTGCCCTTGGGCGACGGAATTCTCCGATGGGCTTTTGGATTACCTGGAACATTAAAGTTGTGGTTGGCTCAGAGGAGTTCATTTATTGGCCTAAGCTATTTATGTGGGAGCCAGGCCTTGACCCCAAGTGGCTTAACTCCGGAACCCACACTCTACTGTGTCAGACTAAGGCTATGCTATGCTAAATGTTTATGTCTACTGACAACTATTGATGAGAAACTAACACCTACTTGTTTAGCAGGGTGGTAAGGAATTAACCACTGGGGATTGGATCAAGATTAACATAGTAACAATTTTGGATTGTATTTCATTTTATTTGATAAAATGAACTTGTATTAATTGTAGAAAGATTATTTTGGCAAAACTTAAAGTTTTCTTGGGACAAAGGACAGTTCTTTTGACTTTTGTTTATAGTGACTTGCAGATTAGTGGGAGTTAGGTTTTTTTTTTAAAAAATAAATCTTTATTGTTCATATTATTACAAATGTTCCTCATTTTTTCCCCTCCATTGCTCCCCTCCACCAGGTTCCCACCCCATCCTCTGCCCTTTCCCCATCCCTCATTGTCCTCATCCATAGGTGCACAGTTTATGTTCAGTCTCTTCCCGCACCCCCCACTCCCTTTTCCCCGAGAATCATCAGTCCACTCCCCTTCCATATCTCTGATTCTATTATATTCACCAGTTAATATTGTTCATCAGATTTTTTTAAAATTCTCTTGGTTTTTAGATTCACTTGTTGATAGTTATGTATTTGTTGTTCATAATTTTTATCTTTATTTTCTTCCTTTTCCTAAAGAACCCCCTTCAGCAATTCATATAATTCTGGTTTGGTGGTGATGAACTCCTTTAGCTTTTTTTTTATTTATTTGTGAAACTCTTTATCTGGCCTTTGATTCTGAGTGATAGCTTTGCTGGGTAGAGTATTTTTGGCTGTAGGTTCTTGCTATTCATCACCTTGAATATTTCTTGCCATTCCCGTCTGGCCTGCATGGTTTCTGTTGGGAAATCAGCTGACAGTCGTATGGGTGCTCCTTTATAGGTAACTACCTGTTTTTCTCTTGCTGCTTTTAATATTCTCTCTTTGTCTTTTGCTCTTGGCATTTTAATTATGATGTGTATTGGTGTGGTCCTCTTTGAATTCCTTTTGTTTGGGGTTCTGTGTGCTTCCTGGACTTGTAAGTCTAATTCACCAAGTGGGGGAAGTTTTCTGTCATTATTTCTTCCAGTATGTTTTCGGCATCTTGCTCTCTCTCTTCTTCTGGGACCCCCATAATTCTGATGTTGGTTCATTTGAAATTGTCCCAAAGGTTTCTTACATTATCTTCAACTTTCTGGATTCTCTTGTCTTCTTGCTTCTGTGGAGGAGTGTCTCCTGGCTCTTTATGTTCCAAATCTTTGACTTGATTCTTGCGATCTTCCATTCTGTTTTTAGGACTCTGTATAATATTTTTTATTTCAGATAATGTATTCTTTATTTCTAGTTGATCCCTTTTCATATCCTCATAGGTCTCATTTATTTTATTGGCCTTTTCTAGGAAATTCTTGAAAAACCTTATAACCGTGGTTTTAAACTCTATATCCAATCACTTGTTATCCTCCATTTCTTTTGTTTGTGATCTGTTTCCTTGTCTCGGCATTTTCACAGCTTTCCTGAGTTGGTAGGATGGCTTTGTGTGCTAAGGTGTCCTATATGGTTCAGTGGGTCAGCCTCCCAGTTACATGAGGTGGACACTTTTGGTGCACCCCTTTGTGGACTGTGTGTACAGCGTTATTGTAGTTAAGTCTTAATTGTTGTTGGCATCACTGGGAGGAACTGACCTCCAGGCCAATTGGCTGGGAGGATCAGCTGTGTCTATTCCAGGAGACAGCCTTATTTGACTAGACTTGGAAAATTGCAAAAGCCTCTGTGCTCAGCTTGGATGGGGCAGAGTTTCAGGGTGGAGCCGGGAGTTAGATTTTTAGAAAATAGGGTAAAACCTTAAGTTGCCTTATTTTACTGAATCAATATGAAAAATAATTCATTGGATCCTCTCATGTTAAATAATTAATTTTCCTTGTGTATATATGTGTGTGTGTGTGTGTGTGTGTGTGTGTGTGTATTTTTTTTCTTTTCTTTTATAAAATCAACATAAAATTTTGACGAAAAGAAAATTTAGGCCACTTTCCCACCCCTTGTGAGGCTTTAAATTTTTTTATTTTATTGTTGAAAGTATTATAGATGTTCCCCATTTCCTCCCTTGACACCTTCCCCATCTCTCACAAGCCTTCCCCTGTCTGAGTCTGTGTCCACGGGCTTGTAAGGCTTCTTAGACACTCACACGATCCCCGCTGACCAGCCCTGAGTGTAGAGAAAGGAGCTGGGAGAATTACTTGAATGAATAAGTGCCCAAAGCAAGAGCACTTTTCAATTCTCTCCCCTTCATGGTTCATACTGTAGCTTCTGTAATGTGTTTCCCGTTGTTCAGAAACTGCATCAACTTGTGTTCAAATGAAAGTAAAAAATGAGTTTAAAACTTCACACATAACCTTTGGGCCCACACCTCTTTTTATTTCCACCAGTTGCATTACTCTTGAGTTGTACCTGCCCCTCCACATCGTAAACGATATGCTTGTGCGTTCTAGGAGGAAAGTGGGTAACCTCGGCCCTCTTCGAACACCAGGCACTCTTGTGGGGGAATAAGACGGCAAGCCACCACATTTAGACCGTTGACATCGGCCACACATTTGTTGCCATTAGCTTGGAGGACCCAGAGTGCCTGCAGTTAGAGAAACTCCTGGAGTGGCCTCATAGACAGAACGTGCTTCCTGTTGCTGTTACTTTTGACTGTGGGAAGGTTCCAGAATTTTCTTTCAGTTTCCACATCATCACCAGAGACAATATAAGTCCCAGAGGCTCTTCTCTAAGCTGCTTAACCTGAGCCATTCCCGCGTGCTCCCCGTCTCCCACAATAATTGTATTCCTCTGTCCATTCCCAATTTTAATTATGCATTTACTCAATGGGCTTCCCTTCTGGTTAACTTTTCCTGGTAACTCATTAAAGCTCTGAGTCACACATTCATTATAAAAGAGAGCGGAAGAATGAAAGAACAGAGAAGGAGCTGAGCCGGGAGAAGCTCGGGGGTGGATCACTGTGCTGCCTGTGGCTGCCTCTCTGGAGGCTGCAGTCAGTTCCTCTCCCTGGCTAGGATGTCCCTGCATCGCAGGCCGCCCTACTGAGCGCAGCGAGGTCGCTCATCCTGGTGGGTTTTAACGTGAGGTTCGGCTTATGTAGGATTCCAGCTTACAGTTCTGGGGAAGGTGCTTCCCGCCCGCTTCACTCTGCCCTCTGCACATAGGTGGTCTCAAAACAACAATGGAGCTGTTAATTAAAAGTTCTAATCTTAACTTGCCTTTCTGAAAGAGCATTAAAGGGAACCAATTTATAACCCAATAATAATATATATTTTTATTGATTTCAGAGAGGAAGAGAGAGGGAGAGAGATATATAGAAATTATACTATTATCAATGATGAGAGAGAATCACTGATTGCCTGCCTCCTGCATGCTCCGCACTGGGAATTGAGCCTATAACCCAGGCATGTGCCCTGACTGGGAACTGAACTGTAAGCCACTGAGCCATGCTGGTTGGGCAATACACTTAAAAAATTATATATATATATATATATATATATATATATATATATATATGAAATTGATTTTTTTACAGAGAGGAAGGGAGAGGGATAGAGAGTTAGAAACATCAATGAGAAACATTAATCAGCTGCCTCCCACTCCTTACTGGGGATGTGCCCGCAATCAAGGTACAGGCTCTTATCCCGAATCGAACCTGGGACCCTTCACTCCGCAGAAGACACTTTCTTAATATTTTCTTTTCTTTCCTCCAAAATTTTTCCTGAACCACTCCCCCTCCCATTGTTCATCCCACCAAGCTACTTCTCTCTTTCCTTAACCTCTGGCTAAAGTAAGCTTCACATAGACTCATCTCTAAAATGGGGTTCATGGTGCCTGGCTGATGTGTTGAGTTGAGGATTAACTGAGCTAAGATATGCCAATCCTATATGCGGTGCCTGGAGCAGTACAAATGTTCCTAAAGGGTAACTATTATTATAATTTTCAGTTTAGCATCTTTAGTCTCAATGCTAACTTTTTCCCTCCGTGGAAACACTAGAGAAAGAGATCTGGAATCTGAGAAAAATGATTCTTAAATAATAGTATGATAGCTACTGTTTACTGAGCACGACCTATGTACCAGGTGCCACCCTGAATCCTTTCTATACAGCATCTGTTTTTAATCCTTACCACAGCGCTGGGGGTGGATGCTATTTGATCCCCATTCACAAATGAGGGGACTCAGACTTAGAGAGATGAAGCAACCTGCCCCAGGCCACATGGCTACCAAATTGGAGGAGCTAGAACTTCAACTCAGGCCAGACTGACTTCCAAGTCCATGGTTCAGTGGCTTTGCAACAGTCTGCAAGCCCGTGGTGCTTCCAGCCACCAGGAAGGCCTGGGTTCTTGGTATGGGTTTTGACTCCTGAGGGCCATGACTCTGCTCATAGACGTGGGGCCTCTGATGGTGTGTCATCTGCCCATGGAAACAGCAGCCAGGGTGGAGCAGGCTCCCAGCCTGGGATAAAACCACCAGACCCCCATGGAGCTGCAGGCCCTGAGGCCTCCTTGGAATCAGAGATAGAAAAAAAAATTTTTTTTCTGCAAAGGTTGGCATTTATTTCTTAATAATCTGTTAAAAATTTATGTAGCATCCCTAATTAGCAAAATAAAGGCTTTCTGTACTTTTATGTGTGCTAGAAACCACTAATGAGTTTTGGGGGATTTATGACTGACTCTAGACTAGGAGTAGAAGCCAGTAGATCTGGAGTCAGTAAAAACAGCCAAGACACTTCAGCTGCAAGGGAACCTTTAAATGCTCCACACTTTGGCGCAGCATCTGCCTTGGGGGATTGGAGGGTGAGGTGATGCCCTGCCTAGGATGCCTGATGTGCATTCTTCCATCACGGGTGACTGGAACGCCCTGAGTGTTCCTGCACAGTCCTGCAGGCTCCTCTCCAGGGGTCCAGCTGAGGGCCCCTCTCTGGGAAGAGTCCTAGTTACACAATCCATTGTCCCAGGAGCAAGAATGTAACTAAGTGTAGGAGACAACATATTCCTGGGTCCCAAAGAGTGAGCAGGAAAAAGAGGCCGTTGCAGGCTGGGGTAATGTGATCCCAGCCTGTTTTCCGTGCATGCAAGGGTCAAATACCATCAATAGTAACAGCGATTCAATGTTGTCCTCGTCCTTCTCTCCCTCTTTCATCATCTTTCTTCTTCCTCTATTTCTCCTAATCTTTATCCTCCTCTTCCTCCACTATGGAAGTATATACAGCAAGAGAATGTCAAGAAGATTTGGCAGATCATTCATTCACTTCTCAAACATTTATAAAGCTCTTTATTGAGCTTGGATTAGGACAGTGGTCAGCAAACTGTGGTTCGTGAGCCACATGTGGCCCTTTGGCCCCTTGAGTGTGGCTCTTCCACAAAATACCACGGCCTGGGCGAGTCTATTTTGAAGAAGTGGCATTAGAAGTTTAAGTTTAAAAAATTTGGCTCTTAAAAGAAATATCAATCGTTGCACTGTTGATATTTGGCTCTGTTGACTCATGAATTTGCTGACCACTGGGGTAGGAGGTACAAAGATAAAAAAAGAATTCCCTCATGTGGGATGTGCATGGTCTCGGGCAGCAATTTTCAGCTGCATGCAGGTGTGGATGGCATGCTGGTGTGCTACAGAAATGTTTAAAACATGCAATACCTGACTAGTCAGGGGCGCTGACCTCTTTCCCCTTAGATTGTCAAATAAAAAAGTGACAACAGCCAACACAACAATAGCTGTTTGGTGTGACTAAACCAAAATTACACCTATTTTTTTGATAGGTAAAAAATAAATTTGGTGTACTTCAGACTTTTAGTTATTAGTCTATGTGTGCCTTGAGATAAAAAGGTTGAAAATTGCTTGTCTAGGGGGAAGAGACTGACATCTGATAATTATAATAAAGCAACTTATCATATGCCTGGCATTGTGCTCAGTTACCCTGTAACTGATAATCTCAATTAGTCCTCATAGAAATACTCTGAGGGGGATTTTAGCATTTTATCCTTTTAAACACGAGACCAAGGCAAAGACAGTAAATAATCGGCAGATCTGACTTGACCCTAGGTAGACTCTAGAGTAGGGGTGGGTAAACTTTTTGACTCGAGGGCCAAAATGGGTTCTTAAACTGGACCAGAGGGCCAGAACAAATGGATGGAATGTTTGTGTGAACTAATATAAATTCAAAGTAAATATCATTACATAAAAGGGTACTTTTTTGTGTTGTTTTTTTTTTTTTAATGCAATAGTTTTACTCACCGGATCCGGCCCGCGGGCTGTAGTTTGCCCAGCCCTGCTCTAGAGTCAGCCTTATCTTTAGCACATTGTGACAGGTGTCATATAAGTCTGGTCTAACAGAAGTGAAACTTGAACTTGAATTTGAGAGGTGAGTGGTGAGGGTGGACTGGGGAGGGAAGAGCTCCGTAGGCACAGGGAACAGTGTGAGCAGAGGCATGGTGGTGCAGAATACCTGGCATCCACAGCCATTGCTACTGTCCCCTCGGCAGTAGAATAACTTGACATCTAAGAAGAGATGATCAGACTTGTATACTAAAAAGACAGCCATCATTAAAACAATGCTAAAGGAAGCAGTCACATTACTAAAAATCTTTGAATGTTAGATGAGAATCATGTTTTTTTTTTCCTTTTTATTCTTTTATATGTTTCCCCAATTTTCTATAATGAGCTGGTTCATAGAGCATTCAGAACACACACAATATTTATCAAATAAGTTTGCTGTCATATGTGGGTGTGGTTTGAGGTGCCCCCAAACAATTACAATAGCAATACTGATCACATATCTACACTAATAAAAGAGAAAGATGCAAATTGACCACACCTTTGTGACACCCACCAGCCAATCAGGAGCAAGTATGCAAATTAACCCCAAACATGGCAGGTTAATTTGCATAAGCAGGCGCCAATTGGCTGGGAGTGGGGCTGAATGCATGCATTCCACACCGCCCCAGCAGCTCCTGGCCTCTGGGCAGTGTGGGAAGGTGGAAAGGTGGCTCCAGCCAGAGGAAAAAGCAACTCTGGCCAGAGTGAAGGTAGTGCTGGCAGCCAGGGGAAGAAAGGCCCATTCTTGCATGAGTCTTTGTCAATCAGGCCTCTAGTCACTATAATAAATATAATACTGGAAAAGTTTGAAATATTGTAAGAATTATTAAAATGTGACACCAATATGAAGTGAGCAACTGCTATTGGAAAAATGGCACTGACAAACTTTCAGGGTTGCCATAAACCTTCAACTTGTAAAATGCGTAATAAAGAGGCCTGCCCATAATGATTATCATCTTACAATTTAAAAGTGTGCTGAAATATCTGTATTTTTAAAAATTCAGCTGAAGTATATATTTTAGTAAAAATAAAAATAACAGGCAAAGAATGTTAAGATATCAGAAAAGTGTAATTAAATAAAAAGTTAATAAAATATTTACTGACTTTTGATTGAAATCAGAAATCCTGTTACTATTAAAATAAAGTGTTTTTCATTAAAATGAGTATATATTACCTCTTTATGTATTGATCAAAAATAGTTTTTATTAGTATTGCTAAATGAAAATATTAAAAAATTCTAGGTCACCAGGTGCCTCAGACTAAAGGAAAATGATCAATAATGTGATTAAATTTTTAATAAATGACATTCTATCAATAATGAGAATTGAATAATAGGAAATAAAAACAATGATTTGGAGATGGAATACATGCATTTAGCCAAATGACTTTGGGCAAATCTTATACCTTGGTTCTCTCAGGTCTAAAGCAAGAAGTTTGGATTTATAAATCCTCTCTAAGATATTTTCCAGCTAACAAATCTCTGTATTTATGTAATAACTAAATGCCCACCAGGTTTGTGATCCTAATGTTTGCTTTTTCAGTGCATGTCTGATTTTGCTATGAAAAAATATGTGGTAAATGCCAACAGAAATCATCTGTTAGAAAAGGAAGGAGACAGCATTGTAGGGCTCTCTCTACCTGTTCTCTCTACAGATAGATGCCCCTGGTCCTTCCAGCAGAGGGAGGAGCTGTGGCAGTTTTTTTCTTAAGGGGACAGGAAGAGAGATCAAAGAGAAAAAGAAGAGAAAGGGCTAGCACCTCCTCCTCCTCTCCGTGATGGTGTCTGTCCCAACCATTCTCAAGGCTCGTCAGCACTGGCTCAGTGGACAGCACCACATTTCCTCTAAAGTTTCACCCTTCTAAGCTCAGGTTCCTGGAGGTCACTAACCAGGTGGTTTGCATTCTTTAAAAAGTGAAATGAAACCAGGGAGGGCCAAGTGGAGGGCTTCAAATATAACACTCTAGATCTTGATTCAAAGATGCCATTTTTCTCTTGTGCTTTATATCATAACAGACATTATATGAATTCTGTCATAGCAATCAACTTTTCTGTGATGAAAGTAGTGAATTAAAAGTATATACCATATTAAAATAAATGAAGAAACATTCTCATTAAAAAAAGGAACAACTTAGGCACCATTACATATCAACAGAGATTCAGTTACAAACATTCTCCCTCCACAGTGTAAAAGTAGGGATGAGTAAAGACTAGCAAGGCAGATCCCATGTGAGAACAATACTGTGAATGAAAAATAGCAGATATTGTGACAGGTGTCATATAAGTCTGGTCTAACAGAAGTTAAATTTGAACTTGAATTTGAGAGGTGAGTGGTGAGGATGGAATGGTGAGGGAAGAGCTCCATTATGGAGCCCAGAAAGGCTGGCTGGGATATGACCAGGTCAGCATTTCAACCAGGCCTGTGAGAGGTTCCAAAAAGCAGAGGCCAAGAGTGTGGTCTAGTCTTAGAGCAGAGTCAGATGAGAACTCCTAGAGTGGACCCCAGGTCCTCCCATATTTTTACTTTTATGTGATAAAATGAGCCTGAGAACCATATTGTCACTAACAGAAAACAAAACTTAGGCAGAATTTTTGTTGTGTGTACTTCAGAAATGCTTTGAACTGCAGGCTTTTGCCATTTGCATTTCTGATCATTTACCTTCATGCCTGGGAGAAAGTCTACAGAGCCATTGGCTGTTCAAATCCTAGATTTGATCTTCATTTGTCAGTTCTCATTCCTATTTTCCTTATAGTTCTACTAGACAGTCTTAACCAACTCCCTTTTGTGGCTTGGTTACTCTAGATTATCTGGGTTCCCCTACTCCATTACTTCCCTTTCCCCTGGACTTCCTCTTTCTCCGTACCTTTCACATTCATTCCTGGCATTTAACGTGCTTTTTAGCACCTAAAGTGTCAGGCACTGTTCCAGGTGTTGGGGATTAAAAAAAAAAAATGAACCAAGACAAAAAAAAAAAAAAGGAAAAAAGAACGACATAGCCATGGCCTGCACTAATAGTATAGTAGTTTATAGTATAGTGGGCTGCAAACAGGTAGGCACCAGACATCAAAAGAAATTACAATATAGGTGTCCCCAAAAATTTATACACAAACTTTAAATAATTATAAAGGCGGTATTTATTAAAATGCATTTCATTTTAAAAATGGAGCTATCAGCTGTTAAAGTGTGTATACATTTTGTGGGGATACCCTGTATATTAATAAAGAGAGAGAGAGAGAGAGAGAGAGAGAGAGAGAGAGAGACTTAAAAAACATGGAGGAAGGTTATGACCTTTTTCTAAACCAATCTCATAAAGGTCAGTCATCATGCTATCTCAACAAATGGCCCCTTGTTACTGTTCTGAAACTGAGTTTCCTTCTAGTCAAAACTAGTGTTAGCCAATAAGGCATTTCTGATGCTTTTGTGTTCTTATGCAAGGGTGGACCTCTTCCAGCATTATAAATGACAGAGGGAAATACTCAGTAGGTCACATGAAGTCTTAATGACCATCTTCAAAGTCTGATCTGGGATTGAATTCTGGCTTCACAAATATGACTAGTTAGCTCTGTGCATTGGGTCAGCTTCTTGATCCCTCTAAGCCCCAGTTTTCTCACTGAGTTTTTGTGATGATGAAATGAGCAAATGTTTGTAATGATCCTGGTTTGTAGTCTCTGATTTGTAGTAAGTGGCATTGTTCCATTGTTGTTAATAACAACAACAATATATGGAGTAGTTGGTGGTTAATGACAGACTTAACTTTGGAGAAAATATAATAAAAAAAACAACATCCTATATAATAAAAGGCTAATATGCAAATCGACCAAACTGCAGAATGACACGCAATGACCACCAAGGGGCAGATGCTCAATGCAGGAGCTGCCCCCTGGTGGTCAGTGTGTTCTCACAGGGGGATTACATCTCAGCCAGAAGCCAGGCTCACTGCTGGTGAGTGCAGAGCCATTGCAGCAGCCCTAAGGACCCCTAAGGGATGTCCAACTGCTGGCTTAGGCCCAGGTCCCAGACTGCAAGAGGGCACAGGCCAGGCTGAGGGACACCCGCATTCCTTAATGCATGAGTGTTGTGCACGAGGACTCTCGAAAGTACAATATTTTTGTCATTGGCCTAATTTTGAGTGATTGACCACCTGTCATATTTCTCACTAAGTGACATGTATGAGAAATTCTGAAGTTGACTTAAATGGGTTAGAAATCCTCTGGAGTAGGTTTCATTCTTAGGTACCCATGATGTTTACTGTGTAGCATCATAGACTTTGCCAGGCAATTGCTGTTGGTATGTGCTTTCAGCCAGATGATTGTCCTGAATCACAGTGGACAGATCTGTAACTTATACAGGTCTGCCTTCTGCTTTATGCATAATCAATGTCTCCATTTGTATTTTACTTAAATCCTATGCAGTTTTGTTTTTTTCCTCTACCTTGCATTTCTAAAAACAAATGAACAGAAAACAACAGAGAGAGGAGTTCCCGTATTCCTAAAGCCCTTTAGGGATATTTCCAAGAAGACAAAGATGATCCCGACCACCTGCCAAACCCTTTTCTGCTTGCTATCACAAAAGATGCACATGCCCTTCATTAAATCAAGTAAACAGAGCTCTGTTTTCTATTCAGAGATGTAGAGACCTAGAAAAAGGATTACCCCTAAACTTACAGTGAAATACATTCTGTCAAACAGCACATGCCAAGACCCTCCTGTGGAAACCGGAGGCACCTGCATTTTCCAAACTTCCCCTGGCATTTTGATATGCAGTCACATAGGGTTGTCAGGCCACCAGGGACTTTAACAGGTATTTTCTGAATTTCTCTTAATATTCCTCTACATTGTTGTTCATACATTGACGACTATTCCACGTAGGGCACTGATTCTGAACAGGGACAGGGATTTTTCCAATCACAAAAACACTTGTGCTGGAGAGTCTGTGTGCCTCCTGGTGACACCATCTGCCATGGACCACTGAGGTCCTTGATAGGCCTCCTCACGTCTGAGGGGCAAGGGGGTAGAAGAAAGGTAAGAAAGGTTACGAATCAGTGCTCTGAGACTTTTCTTTTTGGGGTGTGTGTGTGTGTGTGTGTGTGGCTTTGGATGCCAATATTTTCTTTAGGTAACTAGGAGCAAAAAGAGGGATGCACATTGGCCTTGGGCAATTTTTTTCTGCATTAAAAAACAGCCCATTAAGGCCCCAAACAGGCTGAAAGATTGTAAGAAGGGAGTGGAACTGGAGCCAGATCTTTGTTTCTTAAACATCATCCTAGAGTGCTGACCAGTGAAAGCTTTCCTAGGAAGTTAGGAGAAAGCCACCTCATTTGGCTCTCATCTTGAGTATCACATTAAGAGTCATCTGACCCTCCCTCTAGGGGGTAGGTCATCCTTTATGGCATGATTTGATAACTTATTTTCTACCTTTGTGATCATATTTTCCTTCATCTTTGGAAGAGGAAAGAACATGAAGTGGGAACCAAATGATCCCAGGGTTTACTCCTCATGCTGACCTCTACCGAATCTGTCTGTCATCAGACAAATCTGTCTGTCATCAGACAAAGAACATAAGCCTTCTATTCATCATCTGTGTTGATTTTACTAATTGGTACATTGAATCTACCAAATTACTTGTTAAAACAATATGGAAGTTATCTTTTAAAACTTATTTCTAACAATTAAATTAAACTTTCTGTTTGTGTTATCAATTATTTTTATACTTAACCAGACATCTTTTGGCTTTAGTCCTCATTACATTTTCTTATATAACATGTGTTCTCCTTTCTTGAGTTCACTATTTTGGCTTATGTTTCTCCTTGGCTAGAATAAAACTCCAAGTAATCATTTAAAACACACACACACATACACACACACACACACACACACACACACACACACACACACAGAGTATTTGGCTGATATAATTTTTGTGTCTTTGAATATGCTCTAACCACCTGAGCCACACTGGCCAGGGGCCTGGTGTCCTTTAATTTGCTGCTGAATTGAAGCCTTTCACCTCTTCCAATCTTTAGACCCCTGAGTTTTTACTTTTTAAGGATCTTTTTTTTGAAACCTATGCACTTTCTTCTTGCGGGAGGGGGGGGGGAAGGGGAGTGTCTGTGCAGAATTGCAAGCTTATCAGGACTAATTAATTTTTGCTCTTCACGTCCCATCTACTCTCTATCTTCCCCATAGTCTTCAAGCTGCCGGCTTTTGGTGGCTTTATATGATGGTTTATAGCACTGCGACGGATTTTTTTGTCATTAAAAAAAACTTTTTTTTAGAGAAGTAGGAGGGAGTAAATGTATGGGTCCAATGTACCACCCTGAAGCCCAAAGCCCCAGTGTGGACATAGTAGCGGGGGTTGCATCATATGGATGGCTGGACCAAATGACGCAGCCTCATCTGGCCCTGGCAAAGCTCGTCTCTCAAGTCTAAAAAATAAAGCAGTATAGTGAAAGTTTTGAAAAACAACTTTTACAGAAAGGTCCAGAGAACAGGGTTTAATTTAGGAGAATGGAATGAGGTGAGACTTGCATGAGGGACCCCATTAAACCTGCAAGAGGGACTAAGCTTAAATGATAGCCAGATGTGATTCAGGTTGGTCATCACCAAAACCATTTAACTCTTAGTAGCTTGTGTGGCAGTGCAAAGCCCAGTTAAGAAGTCTCCTTCTTTGGTGAGTTTTCTGAAGGGTTAAGAGATATTCTGTTTCAAGGCAGAGGATGGACTGAATTACCTTCCCGATTGCCTTGTCATCCTAGACCAGTGGTCGGCAAATTCATTAGTCAACAGAGCCAAAAACCAACAGTACAACGATTGAAATTTCTTTTGAGAGGCAAATTTTTAAAACTTAAACTTCTTCTAATGCCACTTCTTCAAACTAGACTCGCCCAGGCCATGATATTTTGTGGAAGAGCCACACTCAAGGGGCCAAAGAGCTGCATGTGGCTCACGAGCCACAGTTTGCCCTCCACTGTCCTGGGACATTATGATTATGATGACCTCAATACCTGTGATGTTAGATGTGACAGGAAACTCCTGAGGGCATAAAAATCTTGTCACCCATCTGGACTGATAATTTTTTCTTAAGTCAGGAGATACTGTTTTTGGCAAGAACACTTTTTCCATACCTGTAAGCCAAGTGGAGACATCTTTTTTTTTTTTTTAATAAATCTTTATTGCTCAGATTATTACAATTGTTTCTCCTTTTTCTCCCCCATAGCTCCCTTCCACCTGATTCCCACCCCACCCTCTGCCCTTACCCCCTCCCCCCACTATTGTCCTCATCCATAGGTTATACAATTTTAATCCAGTCTCTTTCTGCACCCCACACCCCTTTCACCCTGATAATTATCTATACACTTCCTTTCTTTGCCCCTAATTCTATTATATTCACCAGTTTATTCTATTCCTCAGATTTTTAATTCACTTGATCTTCTTCCTCTTAAGTAATACCTTTCAGCATTTCATATAATACTGGTTTGGTGGTGATGAACTCCTTTAGCTTTTTCTTATCTGTGAAGCTCTTTATCTGCCCTTCAATTCTGAATGATAACTTTGCTGGATACAGTAATCTTGGTTGTAGGTTCTCGCTATTCATCACTTTGAATATTTCTTGCCACTCCCTTCTGGCCTGCATGGTTTCTGTTGAGAAATCAGCTGATAGTCGTATGGGTGCTCCCTTATAGGTAACCAACTGCTTTTCTCTTGTTGCTTGTAAGATCTTCTTTTTGTCTTTTACCCTTGGCATATTGATGATGATGTGCCTCGGAGTATTTCTTTTTGGATTCCTCTTGTTTGGGGTTCTGTAGGCTTCCTGTACTTGTAAGTCTATTTCTTTTACCAGGTGAGGGAAGTTTTCTGATATTATTTCTTCAAATATGTTTTCAGTATTTTGCACTCCCTCTTCTTCTGGCACCCCCATAATTCTGATGTTGGTGCGCTTGCAGTTGTCCCAGAGGCTCCTTACATTATCTTCAACTTTCTGGATCTTCTTTTCTTCTTCCTTCTTCAAAGGAGTGTCTTTTGGCTCTTTGACCTGATTCTTGTGTTCCTCCATTCTGCTGTTGGATCTCTGCATAATATTTTCCAATTTAGTCAGTTTATGTATACTTTTTAGTTGGGTCTCATGAAGTTTATCAAGCTTTTCTAGGATATTATTGCATAACCTTAGAACCGTAGTTCTGAACTCTATATCCTCCATCTCTTTTGTTTGAGATCTATTTCCTTGTCTCGGCATTATCACTATTTTTCAGAGTTGGTAGGATGGCTTTGTGTGTTTGGTGTCCTATGTAGCACAGTGGGTCAGCCTCCTCAGTTACCTGAGGTAGACACTCTTGGTGATCCCCTTTGTGGACTGTGTGCACAGCCTTGTTGTAGCTAAGTCTTTATTGTTGTGAATTGACCTTCAGGCCAATTGGATGTGGGTATCAGCTGTGTCTACTCTGGGATAAATTCTGTATTGGAGACAGTCTTATAGGTTCAGACTTGAAAAACTGCAGAAGCCTCTGCTCCGCTTGGATGGGGCGGAGTCTCAGGGCTGAACTGACAGTCTTGGCTTATGCCCTGCCCTTGTGCACTCGCCTGAGTTTCCACCAGACTTCTGCCTTCCGCGGCTTCCCTGATTTTCCGCCTGACCGTCCCAAGAGCGCGGGCACCCCAGGGCCTTGCCGGGACCTGGGCTGGTCTCCGTAGTCTGGAGCTTCTGACTCTTTCCGCTACAGAGAGGCCGCCACCTTGTACAGAGAGGCAGCAGCAGCCTCCGCAGTCAGACCTGGAGCTTCTGACTCCTTCCGCTACGGAGAGGCCACCACCTTGTACAGAGAGGCAGCGGCAGCCTCCGTGGCCAGACTTGGAGCTTCTGACTCCTTCCGCTA
Source organism: Vespertilio murinus (assembly GCA_963924515.1). Taxonomy (NCBI): domain Eukaryota; kingdom Metazoa; phylum Chordata; class Mammalia; order Chiroptera; family Vespertilionidae; genus Vespertilio; species Vespertilio murinus. The sequence continues at coordinate 28,710,200 of OZ004706.1, forward strand.
CAGAGAGGCCGCCACCTTGTACAGAGAGGCAGCGGCAGCCTCCGAAATCAGACCTGGAGCTTCTGACTCCTTCCGCTACTGAGAGGCCGCCACCTTGTACAGAGAGGCAGTGGTAGCCTCCGCGGTCAGACCTGGAGCTTCTGACTCCTTCCGCTCCGGAGAGGCGGTGGTCAGACCTCAGCGCGTTCTCATTCGCGCGAGCACGACTGTAGACCCTGCCGGCGGCTCCGGTCCCAGGTCTCCCAGTCTCTGAGTCTCTGAGTCTCTGGGTGCCTTTCTCTACAGTCCAGTCTCCACCCGTATGAGCCTGGGACCACGGAATTTCGGCCGGGGTTGGGGTTCAGTACAGTTGGAAAGGCTTCCGTGCAATCGGGAATTCCTCCCCTCCCGCCAGGCAGGCATTCGGCGGCCGCACTTCCTCTCTGCGCGCGCATGTCTCCCTACCTCAGTGCTTTTCGGCTCCCAGTCCGATCCGTGAGCCTCTCTCTTTCTTTCTAGTTGTAGCTACTCCACTCTGCCAGCTTTCATGAGGTTTTGGTGAAGTCCTTTTTGATTTTAGTTGTTTTTTTAATTAAATTGTTGATGAGCCGGCAGCTTAGGAGACTGCCTAGGCCGCCATCTTGGTTCCGGAAGCCTTTTTTTAAAAAAAAAAATATATATATTATTGATATTTTACAGAGAGGAAGAGAGAGAGATAGAGAGCTACAAATGTCGATGACAGAGAAACATCGACCAGCTGCCTCTTGCAGATCCCCTACCAGGGATGTGCCCGCAACCAATGTACATGCCCTTGACCGGAATCGAACCCGGGACCTTTCAGTCCGCAGACCGACGCTCTATCCACTGAGCCAAACCGGTTTGGGCAAGTGGAGACATCTTTAGTTTCTCTCCTCATGTTCTGGGAAGAACAGGACTTTCAGTGGCTCCCTCTCTCCCTGAGGTTGGAGGCAGGCAGTGCTAGCTCTCAGCACCGATGGACACTTCCTCCCATCCCTTGGCAATCCCCTCCCCCAGGGCCGGTTAGAGAGAGAAGCTGGGAGAGGGTATGGGCTAGACCAGAGAGAGAGAGAGAGGAAGCACAGGCTCCCCGTGGTAGGCCAGTGCCTGTCTGACTCAGGTCTGTGGTGGCTGCAGGAGAGACCGTTCTAAGCTGTATGGCTGGTGACATTTCCGGCTGCCAGTGCCCAGCCAATCAGTGACAGGCCCAGCTAGCTAGAGCGATGACACATGAAATATGATCATTTTCTGCCGAAGAGCCTGGAAGGCGGGGTGGGGGTGGGAAGAGAAGGGAGATACTAGGACTGTGTGTGTGTGCGCCTGGGAGGGGCCGGCGCAGGCAGCACCTGCGACAAGGGGGATGGTGACAGTACCCTGGGCTCTGATGCTAGCGCTGGAGGGACAGGCCCTGGGGAGGGGAGGGGCTGCAGGAACACCGGGGCTGCTTATCAGGGAAGCTGCTGCCCCCGGGTGGGAGCCAGAGGGGCTCAGGAACTGTAAGAGGCATTTTCATCCCTTCCCCACATAGGCGAGGTTAGGAGTTTCGGTTTCTTCTCACTGCTACCTCTTTAAAAGCCAAAACAAACCTGGAGTAAATATCATTTGGGTGGCTGAAATACCTGAAAAAAACACAAAACAAAACAAAACAACACACCAAAAAACAAAACCCATTTGGGCTGGGTGTTATTTATCCCTTACTTCCCCCTACCCCCACTTTTTTATTCTCCCCTAAGCTCAATCTAACTTTAACAAAATAAAGTAAAAAAAACAACAACAAAAATAAAACAACAAAACCATCTTGTTAACAAAAATTTGAAGAAGGGCCTAAGCCTGTATCTTAGGGACCCTAAAGGTTCAGGTGGTAGTTTGGATTCCAGATTCTGTTTTTTTTAAAAAACGTGTCTGTGGACATGATCTGGTCCTAGGCCATATTGTAGTTTAGAAGTAGTTGCCACATGGATTCTTTGGTTAGAGGGCATGGCATCCGAGGCTTCCGGTGAGGAGCGCCCCGGCATTAACTCTGAGGTGGCAGAAACCCAACTTCCCCCAGCCCCTGGGCAGGCTTCCTGGTTCTTTATCAGCAGTGAGGGGCTCATGAGGGGTGACACCCGCCAAACTGCATGAGTCCCTGCATTGTCTTGATCTCGTGAACATGTGTGTTCAGCAGTGAAGGATCATAGTGTTTACATAACATGCTGATTAGTCACTGAGGAGCTCACCATGGCAATAAATGTGTCCAGTTTGATATCTTGCATTTGCATTCTCATTCTCTCTCCATATATGTATTCATATATATATATATATATATATATGATTTTTTTTTTTTTACAAAAGGCACTGAAAACTGAAATCATTATCACCGTGAGCATGCCTGCTCTGTGGCTTTAGACATGGGACTGACTTCCTGTGCTGGGACCGGTAGCTCTTCGGGAGCGATAATTGGTGTACTGTATCTTTAAAAGGTTAAAACCTCTTTCAAAAAAGGTCTGGACTCATAGTGGAAAAGGCAAGCGAGGCATGGGTTGGCTCCGGATTCAGAAAACAGCTGCTGATTAGATTCTGTGTCTGGGGACTGAATTTATTCCGTGTTTTCCAGCAGCAGGAATTCGAGAGGGATGCTACTGTTTGGGTTTCTGATGGTGATTTATATTTATTCAGAGGAATAACAGAGGGTGGATCTGTCCCCGGCGCGAGCATGCTCACAACCAGCCGTCTCTCCCATTATCCAACTGCCTAGTTTTGGTGCTTCAATGTACATGCACATCCCGTGTGCCTATGTGTGTGTACAAACACGCACGCATGCCTGCGTGGACGGATGCGCGCACAGGTTCTGCTTTAAGGACAATCCTTTCAATGAGGTCTTTTATACCCCTTACTCGAAACAGGTGTTCATGAAAAAAATGCACAAAATCCCGACTGACCGGAATAATCCATGAAGAAGGGGCTGGCTCCGTGGGTCAGAGAACACAGGACCAGTTGGCCATCCCATGGCCCAAGGTAGGGGACTCTGGATTTTTATTCTGCGGATGGATTCCTTGTGTGTTTTGGTTGTATTGGTTGTGCTTTTGCCCGCGGCGGCCGCCCTGGGAGATGACATAGCGAGTGGCGATTCCATTTTGTCATTGCATTTCTCGGTTGCACGGTGTCCGTCCGGGGTGCTGAGGCGCCAGGGCCGGCTCGGTGGGTGCCCTCCGTGGGCTGAGCGGGCTGCTCGGCCTGGTGCAGGGGGAGCGGGCGAGCCTCAAGTGACCCCGCGCGTCAATCACCCGCGCGGCTCGCGGCAGAGGCTGAGGCAGCGGCGGCGGCGGCGGCGGCGGCTGTAACCCTGTGCGTGCCGCGCTCCTCCCTGGCGGCCGGTCCGCGCGCTGGCCACGGGGTCCGGTGAGCTCAGCACCTGCATTTTCCTCTGCTGCCCCGGCTGCTGCTCAGGGTTGCCCAGGCCCGCCGTGGTCTGTGCTCCGCTTGGTGGAGAAGGGGATTCGCAGGGTGCTGGGTGCTTGGGCAGAAGGATGAACTTTCCCTTCTCCCCGCAATCCTAGCCCCTTCCCCCAAATGTCCCTAAAGCAAAATCACAACCTTCCTCCCCTCCAAACCAAACCAAACCAAACCAAATCCAGACCTCTATTCTGGTGGGGTGCCCCCTCTCCAAGTGGTGCCCCATGTTTTACCACCTTTTAAAACTAGAGCCCCTTTTGGTGCTGATGGCCCCCGCGGAGACTGTGCGGCCGCCGGGGGACTCCTGAGCGCGCGGACCGCGGCCCCGGCGGAGGCGCAGACGCGGGCAGAGGGCGGAGGTGTGCGGAGGCACTGGGAGGCCAGGCGCTGCCTTCCTGGAACCCGGCAGCTCTGGTTTACCGGCAGGTCGGTGCACTTCTGTGGCCTGGCAGGCCCCGCCTGGAACTTTGCAGGCAGTGGCCGCAGGCGGAGGGTCTGCGAGGTCTGGTCTGGTCGTTGGTCCTCTTTCGGCTGCACACCTCCGGGTTCCTGGCAGCGGCCAGGTGCCACCCAGCCACATCATGTGCTTCTCTCGCTCGCTCGGGTTAAAATCGGCTTGCTTTTCTGGGTGTTGGGGGAGGGGTGGGAAGAGAATGAGGTGTGAGCGGAACTGATCATCCCCACGTCCTCCAGCCCTTGCTGGTGTGATTATGTAACCCCAAGTGATGATCGCACGGTGCGCTCGGTCAGCTCCCCACCCTCCCCCCAGTGAAGAAGTTGGGTCCCACGTTTAAGATGTTTAGGGATGTCTTTATGTAACTACTATGTGTATGCTGGGGGCAGGGAGAGTGTGGAGGAGAGCCAGTCATTTGAGCATCTCCTGTGTAGCACAGAGGCCAAGATCACATGTCCGTTGGGGCAGGGTGCCATTGACTCTGGGTTGGTGTTGATCGGAAGACCCTCCCACATCCCTTCCACCCAGTTGTTGCTGGTCTGAACTTTGATGCGGTCATTTCACCGCTGCAGGGAGAAGGTTGGCATCACCCCTGCAGGAACCTGGGTTCCTAAGTAACAGAGAACTCCCCCCCCCCCCCCAGACCCACTCGTTTTGGGTCCCAGCTGATCTCTATGCTGCCCACCGAGGGGAAGAGTTTCTGCCCCACTGGGGTTTCAGTTTTGCCCTGAGGTCGGGGTACACTGTAGGCCAGACCTCGGATGCTGGTCATTCTGCATGCCTGACATATGTTCTTTACAGCTGTGGTGACTTGCAGGGGCGGGAGGCCCTGTACATTCTTGAATTAAAATTTTGTGGGATTTTTTTTTTCTCCCAAGGTAGGAGAACAGCTGTCCCAGTGAGATATCTGCAAGGCAGGAGGGGAAGGTGTGTGTGACATTTAGCTCTCCCTCTTCTCTTCCCTCCACTCTGCTTTGCTAATGTCCTCATAGGCACAGGACTGTCACACGGGCCCCTCTGTCATGCCCCTTAGTGCCCAGGGCTGCTGGGCAGATTTAGTAGTATGGTGGGGAAGTCTGTCCCCTTCAGGCTAAGATTTTTTTTCTCTCTCCCTCAACCCGCCTGTGGTTCTCTTTAAGGGCCAGCGTCTAAGGTGTGTGCCGGGGCAGTGGATTAAGATGCGCGTAACTGGCACCGTTGTTGAACTGCCTCCGCCCACTGAGTTTCAGCGGCAGCGGAGCATTGTGTGCGCCTTTGGGTCCTTGCCAAGTGAGCCATTGGGACAGTTAGTGTGTGAAAGTTACAGGCAAGAGGAAGATGCGCTTCCTCTGAAATCCTGGCAGATCCCAGGCCCCGGCTTGATGGAAGACAACGTTAAGAAAGCTGAGTGACAACTGGATAGGTTTAAAAAACGTGCTCACTTCCCGTGCTGGGAGGCCCCTGGTATCTTCAGGTTATTTTCTGCCCTTTAAGGAGGCCCTGACATGCTGTTCTCCTTTACATCTCCAGCGGAATCAAAGCATATTTACAGTTCTACAGACATACCGGGCAGGCACGGCAGGAAACTCGAGCTACAGGAACAGGTAGCACTGGTGTGTCCAGCTAGACTTAGCCAAGGCCCTTGCCCAGTGCTGTTCCTTATTTGTGAAGTGGGTGTAATCACCAGAGCCTTTCCAAACCCACTGAAATACAGAGAAGAAAATGAGATGAGTTAAAAAGTAACATGTGCGCCGAAACCAGTTTGGCTCAATGGATAGAGCGTTGGCCTGTGGACTGAAAGGTCCCGGATTTGATTCCGGTCAAGGGCATGTACCTTGGTTGCGGGCACATCCCCAGTGGGGGGTGTGTAAGAGGCAGCTGGTCGATGTTTCTCTCTCGTTGACGTTTCTAGCTCTCTATCCCTCCTCCTTCCTCTCTGTGTAAAATCAATAAAATATATTTAAAAAAATTAAAAGCAACATGTCCTTTGTCGCTGATGGGTATTAGGCTAATTCTACAACAGCGTGGACCTCACATTTACATAATTTCACTAACCTAGTGGGGACCTATGCTATAAGTCCATGAGCTCCAGCTCCTGCATTTTGATCACTGCAGAAAATTTCATACCCTCTTTCAGACTCTTTATTAGTGGAAAGTCCCAAGAGGCTTGGTTATTTGTTTGCCAAACATGCCTAGCATGTTGAAAGAGATTGATAACATACTATACAAAGGTTATTAAAAAAAATTTTTTGTCATGAGTCAGTAAGAAGTACTAGTGATGCCGAAACCGGTTTGGCTCGGTGGATAGAGCGTCGGCCTGCAGACTGAAAGGTCCCAGGTTTGATTCCGGTCGCACATCCCCAGTAGGAGGTGTGCAAGAGGCAGCTGATCGATGATTCTCTCTCATCAATGTTTCTAACTCTCTATCCCTCTCTCTTCCTCTCTCTCTAAAAAAATAAAATCAATAAAATATATTTTTTTAAAAAAGAAGTACTAGTAATGTAAGAAACAGACAAACTAAAACACACTTTACATAAATTTAAAAGGCACAGGACTTTAAAGCATAGAATTTTAAGACTATTCAATGTACAGTAAATACTTAATGCAAACAAATCATTGAAATTTTATATATTTTGATGGGTCTTCAGGGCCCATAATTACCAATATGCTCCCAATGACCCATATGTATAAAGAGAAGTTGCAATGACATTTTGTGTGTCCAATTTAAAAGGCATGAGAGTTTGAAATATACCCAAAATGATTTTTCCCCCACATGATGCTTAAAGGAAAAACTGCATGTATGCAAGATAATAGAAGCCCTGAGGTTTCTGGACAGCCAGGGGCTTACTGATCCAAATTACATTGTAACTATAAAGCTCTCATGTTGAAAATCATTGAGAAGTTTATAGTTTATGATCTCATGCTGAATTTTAGGAGGGAACTCTTACACTGGTATTAGTAGTGTTTATGTATGTTCTGACATGTGATGCTGCAGGAAATATTAAGAAGGAAACATGCAAACTTGTATTGTGGCAGGTGACACACTCAGAGCTTTCCAACCTGGTGGCTCTAACGCCGCAGTTGGAAGTGACACAGTGACCACAGTGACGGAAAGATGAGAGGTCAACCCCGGAGGCGTGCATTTCTTGCATCAGTGCAGGGAATGCGAACGTCTCACTGCCAGTGTGCTGTCAGACAGCTCGTCAGAAACACAAGGTCAAGGTGTCATGGCAACACCCTCATGCTAGGCTGTGATGCTTATTCAGTTCAGACATTGTGCTCAAAACTGGGAGGGTGTCTGAGGTACAGGAGCAGTGCTTAGCTTTGCCTGACTCGCTCCCAGTTTGCTTAGTTCCAGTTTACTCCAAAACAAAGGCACAGGAGAAAAGAAAAGGAGAAGAAAGCGATTACGGACACTTTGAAAATATAATCTGTATGTCAAAAATGTGACGACAGTAATTAAAAGTGGCTGAAGAATATTGCTCAGTGTCGAGCTGCAAAGAATCTCGTATTTTTTTTTTGGGGGGGGGTACATTACTTGAACACATTTTTTAAAAATTGCTGGGAAGAAACTGTCAACATCAGGTCATTGAAGATGGTCAGAAATGCTCAGGACTGTCCCAAGTTTGCATAAGCAAAGGGTCACTGGTGTAATAAGGTGGTGAAAGGGCATTCTCTGAAGTCCCAGGGGGCTTGAAAGGCAGAGGTAGGTGGTGGGAGGTGACCCTCTCCAGAGGGCTGCTCTTTGGGAGGGTAAAGTCTGGGAACAGGCGCTTGGGCCATACATCCGCCTGTTGGTGAAGCCATGTGTGAGAGATGTGATTCCTTGCCGCCTTACCAAGTGTTACAGAATGCCAGGTGTAGCTGGCATCCTTGTGAAAAAAAGGAGAAGGGCAGAGCTTCCCATCCAGATGTGCAGTAGAGGTGAGCTGAGAATACCCCTCAGTACGGGGGAACACAGCCAGGGATCTTGGGAACTCCCCGAATGTCCATAGGTTCTTGAATTGGGGTTCATGGCCAACTTAAAAAAAATGAGTAATGAATGCCAAGAAGAACTGATAAATAATAGAAAGAGGTGGAAAAAAACAAAAGCAGTGTCATACATCCATGACGTGCTCTGCTGAGCCTCTGTCACCAAAGCTAGTCTGCCCACTCATTCATTCATTGGACTTCCAGGCTTGGCATTTGATGCAAAGCTATCTTGAGATCAGAGGAGCTCTGATAACAAAAAAATGAACTGATTTAGTTGTAATGAAAGAGGAAATCTGAAAACCTCCTCAATCAAAATTCAACACTGTAGACCTTTGACATCCTCTAAGAACGTATCTCAAACCCTTGGCATATTCCCAGTTGGAAAAGGCGGGTGTGCTTGTGTAGGCTCTTGCCTGCCTTCTGAATCAGGTTTCTGTCCAGAGAGAAGAGGTTCCCATGGCTAGTCACAGGCCACCAGCTATTTGCCTTTTCAGCTTGCACTCAAGGAAGTAAAGTTTCTCCCCCTTTCAGGGAGCTTCTGTTTTGCTGGTGGTGTATGGGGGATGAGGAGCTTTGACAAGGCTCCCTCGTGTCTTGCTCTCGTGCTGTCGCTTTACAACACACAGTTCACACTGGCACTCCAGAAAAAGGATCAGTGCTGCGTGGTGTGGCTGTTAGGGGCTGTTCACACATGACCAAAAAAAAAGCAAACGTTGATCTGCAAATGCCAAGCATCTGTTGGGGTTGATTAAAAAAAAATTGCACATGTTTGCAATCTTCCAAACTCCCCCTACTCCTTGGCCCTCAAAATACACTTCATGCACTCTTAGAAACTAAACTTCCTCTGACTCAGCACATCTCAGTGAGGACACTTGGGGTAGCACACAGCTTAAGCACATGATCAAAGGACTTAAATGAAAGCATCAGCATTGAAATCTAGGCAAGAGAAACAGAATGTAGTCATTTGCTCCATGCCCTCATTTTAAAGATTTCAAAATCTGAGAAGATTCCAGAAGAGTACAAAAGAAAATAACTACTGTACTTAAGATTGTACTAAATTAAAGAGAGCCAGAGCAGAATGTACTCTGGAGGTTGGGACTTGCTCCATCTTACTAGAGAGATTCTCCCAAGAATGGTTCTGGAGTGATTTGGGTAGAAGCTCTCAGAATTTAAGTGAGGTTAAGAGTTCTGCCTATTATAGTTGAGTTGCTCATCTTGGTCAAGCAGCTAGAAAGGATATGGATGGCAGGAACCACAGCAATTTCATATGCTTCTTATTAAATTATTTTATAAACTTCTTTTATTTATTTATTTATTTTTGTTAATCCTCACCTGAGGGTATTTTTTTCCATTGATTTTTAAGGAACTTGGAAGAGAGAGGGAGAGACAGAAAGAAACATCGATGTGAGAGAAATACATCGATTGGTTGCCTCTTGTAAGTACCCCAGCCCAGGGAGGTGCTTGCAACCAAGATATGTGTTCTTGACTGGAATCGAACCCAGGACCCTTTGCTCTGCAGGCTGACACGCTATCCACTGAGCCAAACCGGCTAGGGCTGAAGTTCTTTTAAAAGAATTTTACTGAAATAGTTACTAGATACAAAAGAATACGTATTTACTGTATATAAAAGTATAAAGTCTATAACTCATGTTCTCACCAGTCAATTTAAGAAAAAGAATGTTACTCTTACCTTTGAAGAGTGGCTCCCTTCTCCATCCCATCTTATCCCAAACCTTCCCTTTTGAGGGATGATCATTTTCTGGGCATTTCTGTTCCCTTTCCCCATGCTTTTTAAATTGTCATACCCTCTGACATTTGCATCCCTAACCAAGACCTTGTTTAGCAGTGCATGTTTGTGAATGCCATATACATGGAGTCATACTGTTTGTATTCTTGTGCTTAGAGTTAACCCATGCATATCAGTTTGCTGCACTGATTGACAAACACTTGAAATATTTCCATATCAGTTGGTGGTCAATTGCTGCTTACCTGCCTCTGCTCCTATTCCTCCCATCACTGGTCCCAGGAGACCTCTACATATCCCTTCACCTCCTTAAGGGACTACACCTGCCAGGGAGTCTTGGACCCAGATCCAGCACTATGGCTGGAATCTCTTTTGACTGGACAGTCCCCATGCCAACTGGTTGCTAAACGTTTCACTCCTGGATTAGTGCATGCTGTTGTGTGTAGCGGAAATTTCATTTTGCTGAACTGTAATAATTCCATGCATGGATATAGTGTGCTTTATATATCAATTCTATTATTATCACTTATGTATTTCTAGTGTGTTTTTCTTTTTGCTATTATAAACAGTGCTGCTGTGAGCAGTCTTGTTCAAGTTGGTGAGCATTCTATAAGTTTACTTAGGGAATATGCAGGGGAGTAGAACTACTGGTCACAGACTGTGGTCATCAATGCTACTGGAATAGTTCAAAATTAATTGTCATTACGTTAAGTAAATTTCACCTAAATAAAAAGTTAATTTCCACTATGTTTAACCAATTTCTGCACCTAGCTGTGGTATGTAATTACTTGTTCCTATTGTTGCCTATCCTTGCTAACACTGTATTTTGTTGCACATTATCAGACAATTTTGCCAGTCTTGTGGGTGCATAATAGCATCTTATCTGGTTTTAATTTGTATCTATTTGATTACCAAAGAGGTTCAGCATCTTGTCATACACTTGTTGGCCTTTTTGACTTTCTTTTTCTATATGAAGAGTCTTTTCAAGTCTTTTGCCCATTTATTTAAAAATTGGGTAGTTTGTATTTTTCTTATTTTTTTTGGTACAAGTTCTTTATGTGCGCTGGAAACTATTTCTAAGTATTGAAAATACCTTCTCCTAATTTGTAGTATTTTTCTTGATTTAAAAAAAATATTTTTTGAGTTGCAGAAATTCTGGATTTGAGTGTGTTTAAAATTTATCAGTCTTTCCTTATCATGTAACTTTTTGTGCCTTTTTAAGGACATCCTTCCCTATGAAAAGGTCATAAAATAGGCACTTCCAGTGCCTTCTGTAAGCCTTAGAGTTTTGCCTTTCATGTTCAACATTCTCCCTTGAGAATAATGTTCTCTATGCATTTGATTATTCCTTATCAGGATTATTCCTTATTCTTCTGTAGTTTGCAAATAGTTTTTATAAAAATCACAAATGACACTTTAAAAAACACTCTTTCTGCATTTATTCAGAGGATTTTCCCTTCCTTTACTTAATTAATGTTGGGCAAAGGTTAAATTAATCATGTTTTCCTAGACTAGAAACAACTTGGTCATGATGGATTTATTTTTTTAGTGCATCACTGGATGTGTTTTGCTAATATTTTGTTGAGACATTTTGTATATTTATGAGTGTATTGGTAAGTAACTTTCATTTGTCCTATTACCCTTGCTAGGCTTTTGTATCCTGCTTATGCTAGACTTGTGAAGTGAATTGTAGAATGTTTCCTCTTTATATATTATCAAAGAGAGTTAGGTAAGGCTGGAATTCTCTCTTCCCTGGAGATTAAAAAATATATAATGTTTTTATTGATTTCAGAGAGAGGAAGGGAGAGGGAGAGATATATAGAAACATCAAGGAAAGAGAAACATCTATCAGCTGCCTCCTGCATATCTCCATACTGGGGATCAAGCCCACAACCCTGGCATGTGCCCTGACCAGGGATCCAACCAGTGACCTCCTGGTGCATGGGATAATGCTCAACCAACTGAGCAACACTGGCTGGGCTCCCCTGGAGTTTTTTAATCTCTGATTTAGTTTCTTCAGGAGTTATTGGGCTGGTCTGGTTTTAACTGTTTTTTTTCTTTTTCTTGAATTACTTTTGGTAAATTAGATTTTTTTTCTCTAAGAATTTGTCCATTTGATCTGAATTTTCAACATTTTCACCATGGAATTATTTATAATATCTGTTTATCTTTTTAAGCTGTAGCATCAGTGGTTATGTCCCCCTTTCATTTGCAGTACTACTGTGCCTCCCATATTCTTTTGTTGCATGAATCTTTTCAGAATTTTTTTCCGTTATTAATCTTGTAAAGATTTTGTGATCCTCTCCAGCATTTGTTTTATCTTCTAGTTCACCAACTTCCTTGCTAATTTTTATCATTTTCTCTCTTCTGACTTGTTTGGTGTGACCTATTGTTCTTTCTTAACTTTTTAATGAGACTGTTTGGCTTTTTGTTTCTTTTTATGAGCACTGTATTTATATAGTTCCATTGTAACTTCACACATTTCTTGGCTACCTAATATTTTTAAATTATTTGGTTCTAAATATTTTATAATTTCAACTATGATTTATTCTTTGGCTTATAAATTGTGTGTACCTGTGTTTCTTAATTTCCAAACATCTGAGTATTTGTTTACATATTTATTACAGTGATTGCTATATTCCACAATCCATTCAATAGATATGATAGTAGGTTCTTAGTCATGTAAATTATACAGGTTGTTTCCAGGGTAAGGTAGAAGACTAGTTGGTGCTAGTAGATGGGTATATATGTTTTAAATCTGCTAATAAGAGTTTTATCAGAATAGAAATGAGTGAAATTGAGTACATAAGAGACAGTTTAGCCTTTAAATGTGGAAGTATATCAGATACTAGGGAGTTAATTCTTCTTTCTTGTGAACTTGGAATTTTCAGTTTCACACATTATTTGTCCTGTTTTGATAGGACATTTTCCCTGTTTGCAGCTTCTTTCCAAGCCCGGACCAGAGTGGATTAGGATTAAACACTATCTCTTTCCTCTTCCACTTACTAAGAACTAGCTGCCCAGAATCACTCACTTTTCCCTCTGTGGATGCTTGTTTTATTTTTTTCTTGTCTTGGGCCAGAGTTCTACCCTCGTGCTACTCTTTCTCTGCGTTCTTAGCTTTGCTATTGAATGATAGGCTTTACCACCTGGAGACCAACTCTATCTTGAAAAAACACAACGCAGACATCCAGTTCTTTAAGACAGGCTCTCTCAACTTCCAGCAAACAGGATGTGGATAGCAGCTGGCATTCCCCGCGCCCTCCCACTGTCCATGTGACTGGGTTGCGCTTGGCTGAACTCAGCTTCCATGGCTTTTGGTTGGGGTCTTTATGACTCTCTGTTGCTATGAGGGTTTGCCTAAGAGAGCCCTGACTGATGGTGCTGGTGTGGTTTACTCCTAGGCAGGCATGCCCCACTGCTCACTTCCTCTTGTGACTTCTGAGCAAGGGGCTATGGGTCACCATTGCCTCCTTCCCTTCCGGTAAATCTACTTGTGGTGGGTGTAGCAGATGGGCATTCCCGCTGCCCCAGGCCTCCGACAGGCCCACAGGAGGGAGCTGTGCCAGTCTCATGCTCTGTCCCTTTCCTGCTTCCCACCTGCCTTGTTCACTTCTCATCCAGCCAGGGCAGGGGCGCCCCTGATGTGGGTGCTGTCTTACTTAGGTAGCCATGTGGGAACTGGTGGGATGAAGGGGTCTCTCTTTCCCTCCATCCTCTCCAGGGTTTGGGATGGTAAAAGCTCATCTTGCTGCTGCCTCAAAGCCAAGTGGCATTTGCTTTCCCTATTCTTTCTGCCTCTGTTTTTCCTCTGCTGCAGCCCTTACCCTCTGCCCCACCCCCATGTGCTTTGAAGAGAACAAGCCTAGGGTGCATGAGCAGTTTTCTTGGGCAGAGACAAATGACCTCCCTCCTTTCCAAGGCCAGGTAATTCTTGGAAAGACATTTCCTCCTTTCACAGTGTTTATGGAGAAGGCAGAAGCTACAGAGGGGCCCAGTGAGAGCCTTGTGGTCTTGCCAGCCTTCTCTGTGGGTCACTGACCAGTTTTGCAGGACATCTGCTCCCCGGAAGTAAACAGGTTCAGTCGGCCGGGCTGTCTGGTCAATCCCACTAATTTGTAATGGCAGTTCTGGAAATGGTTGGAGCTCAGGGGCCGGCCGCTAGGCTTGGCTGGGAGAGGGAGAGAGAAGAAGGAAGGGAGGATGACAGAAGGGAGGGAGGAAGAAAGTAAGGAGGGAAAGGAAGAAGAAAAGAGGGAAAGGAAAAAGTGGGGGTGGGGAGGGAGAAGCAAAGGAAGCAGAACACACACAATTCTCACTGACGGTTCAGAGGCCAGCATGTCTTGGTGGGATTGTATGACTGCAGGTCTCTTTTTTAAAGTGGAGCATAATGAACATAGAATAAGATTCACCTTTGAACTCAATGAGTTTTGACACACACCTACAGCAATATAGCCACACCGCAACCAAGATGCATACTGTTTTAATCATCCCTGTCATTCCCTCATGCCCTTTTGCAGTCCTCCCACCCTCTTTCTCTGTCAACCACCGGTCTGTTTTCTGAAACTAGAGTGTTGCCTTTTCTAGAACTTCACGTGGACAGATGGAATCCTACAATATGTACCGTTTTGCTCCTGACTCTTTCACTTGGCATAATGCTGTTGAGACTCATTCACGTTGTGCGCATCAGCCGTTCATTCTCTGCCTTGCGAGATAGCATTCCGTTGTATGGATGTACCACAATTTGTTTATCCACTCACCCTGGATACAAATTTGGGGTGTTCCAAGTTTTGGGGTATTTAAACAAAGCTGCCATGAACATTTATCTACATGTCTTTGTGTGTACGCATCTCTCCATTTTCTTGGGTAAAAAGGTGACCAAGTCTCTTTTCTTTATTTCTCCAGCGACTAGAATGCCCATTTCATGCCTTTGTGCCATCAGCCTGTTACCACGTGGCCCCTTCCATTTCATGAGTGAGCTCAAACAATAGTGGGATTTGGGATACCTGTGCTTGTCCCTAGACACTGTCCTTAGACACTGCATTCTTATTGCTGGTCTGTTTGACACTCTAACTGGAGTAGAAACAGTATGACATAGGAATTTAGAGTATAGGTGTTGGAACCAGATGTAAGGGTTTATATTCCAACTCAGTCACATACTGACTGTGTGACCATGGACAAGTTACTTAACCTCTGTTAGCCGCAGTTTACTCATCTGCAAAATGGGGATAATAAGAGTACCTACTGAGTGGGGTTGTGAAGTATCTATAGATAGATAGATAGATAGCTAGATAGATAGACAGACAGTTAGATAGATAGATAGATAGATAGATAGATAGATACATAGATAGATAGATATAGGTTGGGGGAAAAGTAGATTTAGAGTTGTTCATATGAAAAATAATACAATAGTTAGTAAATAATGTAAGAATAAACTGTTTTGCATATTCACAACTGTAAACTTACTTTTGCCCCACCCTGTATGTTTATCCCGTAGCAAATACTATGCTGATGAATGATTCGACAAAAAGGAATATCAGGGTCTGGAATGCACATAGTCAGATATCCTCATGATGGGACTGGAACAGTTTCCACCAAGTGCTCTGTTGCTGGCACCCTGGCCTCTGAGCTCCCATTGGACAACAAGCTCTGCCTCCACAGTGGTAGACAGCACCTTTCCCCTGGTCACCTACCAGCTTCCTTCCAGTGGGTGCTAGCTCCCCCTCTTACTCCTTGAATTGAAGTTCTGTTTCCTTTCTCCTGAGCGTTTATTACTCTTTGAGGCCATAACTACAAGTTGCAAGGAATGCCACTTGTTTTGTCCCTGTCCCTTCTCTCAGTTTTGCGTCCAGACATATAATGCTTCCACACTTGTAGGAAGCAAGGCCTGGGGAATCTGAAATCCTTGTACCCCGAATCTTCATGAATCACAGGGGTTGAGACAAATGACTTCCCTCCTTTGCATGAATCTTAATGCATCACAGGGATTGAGCTCTAAGCTGGTTAGTGATGTGCCAAGAGGCTCACAGGCCCAGAAATATTTTCTCCACAATTCTATCCAGGATGTTACTGTCAGGGAAGCCGCCCCAGTGGTGAGGGTTGTAGATGCCCATCCCTGAGCCCTGTCACGGCTGAAAACCAAGGACTGAGGCTCCCTTGGATGGAGACCCTCTTCTTAGGATGGGGGCTGAGAGGCCCACTGAGTGCATAATTAGAAACAAGGGTTTAGCCTCAGAGCCCTGAAGTGAGAGAGAAACACTATCTGGATCTGACCTCTCCAGCTCTCTAAGAATAAGACAATTCAGGGCCAGCGTGATCAAAGAACTAGAGAAATAAAAATGTGGAAATGGTCCTTGATATCACCAAAGTGAGGCAGCTGAATAGAAGCTTCTTGTGGACAGAATGAAGCTGCCAAAGCATGACCTTCCGTGGGTCTGTGGAGCCTGTAGCATCTAGAATCAGAGTGGTGCAACGGAGCAGCCACCTTTCATGAGGCTCTCTGGGTAAAACCTGGTGTTACTAGTAAGCGTTTTCCTTAAATAAGCTCAGTTAATGCAGCCTGCTGAGTAGAAGATGACTATCTGCTCTTCCAGCAGTGGTTCTGTCTAAGACGGTTCTGATTTTCTTGGTCAGGGGTGAGGCCTGGGCATTTGGGCTTTTAAACACTCCCCCAATAACTTGAATGTGCAGCCAAGGCCAGGAATGCTTTCCAAACGGGAATCAAGCCTGCAGAGGTCAAAGTCACTGGCCCAAGGTCACACAGCTGCGAGTGGACTGCAGGATAGGAGCGAAGGCCTATGGGACTGCATCACTTGGCCCTGAGCACCCGATTCTTGGCGCTGATGGGAAAAGTGTCAACACTGGCTCCTGGATGCCAGGCAGGGTACGGTCAGTAGGGATACAAATATGCTGATGGCTTTCCCCGTGCTTCTTTGCTGACCCAACACTCTTTAGAGTCTGAGCATCTGTGTGCTCTGAGTCTGAAAGGTTCCCAGGACAGAAAGCCTCGGCTCGGGGCCAGCTCAGCAGAGGAACATGCCATACACCCTTCAACTCTTGGTCCGTGCTTAGCTTGGTTGCATCTGGGTCCAAGGAAACAACTGCGGATGTTTCTTGATTTCTTTTCCAGTGTGACCCACAGCCAGGGTAGGCACAGCAGGCGAGGGGACAAGTCAGGTGAGTGGTGGTCATGTCCACCCCTCCCCTCCAATAACTGCAATAATGGGACTCTACGGACCCGGTGCCTACTGCATGCATCAGGCCCTGTTCTGAGGCCTTGCACCAATTTCCTCATTTCATCCTCAGGATGTCTGTGAAGTGAGCAGAGAGAATTCTGTGGCAGAACTGTGGAAGAGGGTAATCTTAGGCAGCCTGAGTCTGGGGCTTAGCTCTTAACCATTCAACTACACTGCCTCTGATGGACTCTGTTTTGCCTTGTCCTTGAATCGTTTCAGGACTATCATCTGGTCTCCAGCCTGATGATAAACTTATAGTGCAAAGGTGGATTCATAAGAGGTAAATGTTAGTGCTTTTATTTTATTTTATTTCAGTTGATTTTATTTCTGAGGATTCCACAACATCACAATACCAGAATCATACTCAGCATGTTCCAGGAAGGGAGCGTAGGTTAATGAGTTTTCTATTTCTTGACTTTTACATGTTTTCTAAATACACTCTCTGAGTACTTTCTTAATGGCTGTATCTCACATTCAGTATTAGTGGCTGTACTAAATTCACATCCTTGTAGTTTTCCAAGAAGAGTGCTTCTGTGCACTCTAGGGGACTTGATATTTCCTTTAAAGGGTTATTTTCTAGAACAGAAATGCTTCTAAACCAACCCCTCACCGCTCATGCATTTCCGTTAGTGTTTCTGCTCACAGCCACTCACCTTCCAGCTCTTTCTCTCTCTTATTAATTAAGTGACCTCTACTCTCTGTTCCTATTTCACTCATTCAGTACTCAATATTCAACAGGTATTTCTGGAGTTTCTATTCTGTGCCAAGTGTTCTGCTAGGTCTGCAGACAGGTGCTTGCCCTAACATACCTTGCTTCTAAGAACACCTCTGAGTTGCATATCTACTAATGCCAATGACATTGCTCAGACTTCCTCTTTTTCACCCTCTGAGATGAATTTTAGTAAGTTTAATCAAAAGTCCAAGTCTTCTTTTCTTCTCATGGATTCTGAGGCACCCCCCTCTGCTGGGTTTCCTCCTGCTTTTCCACATGCTCCTGCCTGGTCTCCTTGGTTGCTTCCCCCATCCCTCTGCTTGGCCATTAAGGGTCTGAATTTCCCAGAACACTCTTCTTCCTGTGAACTCTCCCCTGGTGAACGCTCCACCTCTGGTTTCAGTTTCTACTCATTATCTAGGCTGTAAATACAATTATCGTCGCCACTTCTTCACTTGGATGAGTCAACATGTGCACAACTCAGCTCAGTATCTGTCCCCAGCCCCTTGGCAACCATCCTCTACCCAGCTTCTGCCCGCAGCTTTTGTGTGTCTCCTCTTCGGATGTACCCTGTCTCAGTAAAGGACAACCTGTCCCCCCATCTGCTTGAGCTAGAAACCAGACTTCTTCCTTTGCTCTCCACCACCCATCACACTACGCACCACACCACCCATCACCAAGTCCTTTGATGCCTCTCCTAAGGAGTGGGCTTGAGTCTGCTTACTTGTCCATTCTGACTCGCACTATCCCTGTTTAGGCTGGCTGCCACCGGAGCTTGCTAATTGGTCCCCACACCCTTCCTTGACCCTTCCAGGCTGTTCTCTGCATTGGTCATGTCAGAGCTTCTTGCTGAGCAAAAGATGGCGGAAAATTCTTCACACATCCCACATGTCCCTAGAAGGTCGACCCTGCCTCATCTCAGCCCCACTCCCTTACCTTCTCTGCTGGCTTTCCTAAAACAGCATGTTCTACCCCAGTTAAGAGCTTTGTATGAGCCTCTCCTTTCCCCTGGAAAGCATTTCAGGGAGGTCCTGTATGGCCAGGCCCATACTGTTTGTGAAGGAACTGCTTTTTTTTAATTTTTTAATTTTTTAATTGATTTCAGAGAGGAAGGGAGAGGTTGAGAGAGATGGAAACATCAATGATGAGAGAGAATCATTGATTGGCTGCCCCCTGCATGCCCTCTACTGGGGACTGAGTCCCAAACCCACCTGGGCATTGTGCCCTGAACAGAAATTGGGAATTGAACTGTGACCTCTTGGTTCATAGGTCAACACTCAAACATTGAGCCACACCAGCTAGGCAGAGCTGCTTTCTTTATCCCTGAATGGTTGTGATCAGCATGGGGGCAGAGACCATCACTGCTTTTCTATTGCATTTCTGCCGGGAAGTTTGGGAGAGAGCTGGCCTGTGACATCAGGTGGGTGAGGGGGCAGGGAGTGGGGAGAGAGGGAGTGCAGGAAGTCTATCATAGGTGCAAGCAATAAGGGGGTACATGGTCTGTAGACAATTTAAAAGCAAGAATAAAACCCATTTAAAAAGTCTGTTTGCATTATGCCGTCATCAGCACCGGAACAATGCTGCTGCCGAAATACCCTCTCCACAGGGACAGCTGCTGCCCACCTCTTCCCTCAGCTGGATCTAGGAATAACTCCTAGGATCCTCCAAGAAATAGTAGCAATGACCACTGTTTACTGACCACCTGTGCCAGAAGCCTTGTTGCATGTGTGAGTCTCATCACATAACTTCTCACAGCAGCCCCAATGGCACAGGCATCATCGTGCCCCCTTTAAAGGAAACTGAGGCCAAAGGGGCACAGCTGGAGCGGCGGGCAGGAAAGCCCTGGGTACGGTGGCTGGTCCTGAGGCAGGCGGCTGCATTGGGCCAGGCTTTCTGACCCGGTTCTGTCCTTTTCCCTTCTGGCCCTCACAAGGCCTGTGCTTCCAATAGACCTGCTTCAGGGAAGGGCTTTGGAATTCAGAACGAACCCAGAAACAGTCCTGCCACAGTCCGGTCTTGCCCAAGGCCCAGGTTCTGCTGCTGGGAGAAGACCGTGGCCCGGAGCATCCTGTGCAGGGACAGGAATGTACATCTGGAGAACAGTCAGGCTGGTGTGAAGCCTCGGCCTTACTGGTTACGGGACCTTGGGGAGGCTGCTCTCCGAGGCTCAGTTCCCTTGTCTTGAAAGTGGGGATAATAATAGCACATACTTCATAGAGCTGCTGGGGGAGCGAAATGATTCAGTGAATGTGAAACCTTTGTCCCCGTGCTCATAGACATTAGGCTACATGATGTATATATTTTTTAAAATATATTTTATTGATATTTTACAGAGAGGAAGGGAGAGAGATAGAGAGCTAGAAACATCGATGAGAGAGATACATCGGCCAGCTGCCTCCTGCACATCCCCCGAAGGATGTGCCCGCAACCAAGATACATGCCCTTGACCGGAATCAAATCTGGGACCTTTCAGTCCTCAGACCGACGCTCTACCACTGAGCCAAACCGGTTTCGGCTACATGATGTATATTAAGTTCATGACAGAGTCTATGATGCCTGGTGGGCATGTGGCCTTCCACACGAAGTTCGTCGGGGGGAATGGCATCTTTACTGTTTTTTAGGGAGACACCTGCACTTTTCAGTGGGGTCCATGAAACAGACCAAAGGGCACTAAGAATGCCTGAAGATGTGCAAGCCACATCTAACGGGAACCAGATTTCTGGCTGAGAGAAGGTCTTCCTTCAGGAACAATCAGTAAATCAGTAAATGGATATGTGCTCTGCACATAACACCTTGTTGAAAAGGAACTTACTGAGACAGTTCAAGCCATGTCGAGGTCTGGTTTTTAACAGTTCTCATTTTTATCACCTCCTCGATGCGATAAGAAACATGCGAAGTGGCAGTGGCCGCGTGTTCACCTTCAACACCGCGTGCGGCCTTCGTGCACGCATGCCAGCCCGTGGGATTGCACTGCCCTTCCCTTCTACAAAGAGAGAGTGGTTGGTGTATTAGTTAAGCAATGGGATTTTAATGCTTGCTGGATGAGTAGATCTGGTCTGTCTTCTAGCCTGAGAATCAAGGCTCTTAGCTTTTATGTTATTTTTCCAAAACAATCAATCCTTACAACACTCCAGTGAGAAAACGAAGCCTGCACTTGCTCCTGCTGCATCTGACTGCCTTCCCGCCTGCGGAGACACTGCTGCTGTCAGTCGGATGCAGGTGTGGCTCTGTGCACCCTGCGGACGGTGGTCAGGGGCGTTCAGAAATTCCTAGAGAGCAACAGCTCCTTCTACTGTGTATCTCCAGCCTGTAGGCTGTGTGTGTGTGTGTGTGTGTGTATGTGTGTGTGTGTGTGTGTGTGTGTGTGTACTGTACATGTGCATGTGTGAAGACACAGCTTAGCCCTCAGGCCCGAGCATCCTCCTCTGAGCCAGGACAGGGATGGAGGGGAAATAGGAGACACTCTCGTGGATGGGAGTTCTGAGCGTTCACTCTGGGGATGGGGGAGAGCCCTGTCCAGACGGGTCTCAGGAGATGCTTTTTGCAGATGTGATGTCCAGATCACTTCCTTCCTCTCCCTCTTCCCACCCAGCTCCTAGAAGGGAAGCAGAGGCCTTCCCTTCTGCCCTGTTGGTTTCAGGTCCATCAACAGTTGGCTACTGGAAACTAAGTTTTTCTTTTTTACGTTGGATAGAAACAGCCTGAAGTAGTTTTGTGTGCGTACAGTGAGAACTTTGATCCCAAGAGGGAAACAAACGGAAAAAAAGATGAAGCTAATGTTTCCTGTCCTCAGGTTGCTAGGAGGCTCAACCACTGCTTTATGGTGCAGAACGGCTATCTGACAAAAAAAAAAAGAAAAAAAAAAGTAAATAAGTAAGTAAGTAAATAAATAAATAAAGTCATTGTTGATGGAAGCACTTAGGGTCCATCTTTCTCCCTGATCCCCCTTCCCCCACGCCCCGCCTTTCCCAGCCCTGTCCTCCTCCTCCTCCCCGCACAGAGAACCTGCTTCCCCTCTGAGCGTGGCCTCACCCTTGCTGGCCTGCAGGTTGGGCCCGACAGCATTCTGTTCTCTCCATGACCCAACTTCAGGCCGGCTCCTCGGAGCTCTTGTCAGCGAGGCCCCAACTTCTCAGCGTCCGTGTTTATTCCTGCGTTGTCCAGTTTTAGCAAGAAGCCTGATAACTTGGTTTAGCCAGAACCCCCTCACCCCATATCTGATCACCCCCAATATCTGATCAGGTGCCTCATCCTCCACCAAACCCCCGTGATGTGTGATCACCCTGGCCCATCTTCAGCAAGGGTCCCTCCCGTACCCCCATGTTTCCTCTCAGTAATTCTCTAGCCACTGACCCCCACCCGCTCCTCGGTTATAAACTCCCCCCTCTCCTTGCTGAATTTAGAATTGATCCCAATCTCTGCCCCCCACTGCAAAACCCTGTTGCAGTGGTCCCCACACCCGTTTCCATGGTTCCCTGCATAACGTCTGCCTTACCATGCTTTTACATTGTCATCAGGAAGCACTTCCCCTGCAGGCCCATCCATGAGCGAAGCCAAGGTCCCTCTCACAGTGGGGCCACCTCGTCCTGAAGGCGGGGGGAGGGGCTCCTTGGACCAGAGAACAGGCCTGCATTGGAAGGCCTGCCTTTGTGAGGAGGATGCGGGGGCCTGGAAATGCGATGGCCTCGCAGAACTGAGTGGGATTTCGGCTCTGGCAGACTAGAGGTCAGAGAAACAGTGGGCCAAGCACCTAGCGTGGCTGCCGCCACATACAGACAGGCCAGGCTCGGTCTTTGGATGTAACCCAGAAGCACGGCGATTAAGGAAGGATGAGATAATTCAGCACTGACTCTGAAGAAAAGGAAGGTTCATAAACTGGTTGATGCTGCAGGTTTATGCTGCTCACTCATTTAAAGCCAGAGTCTTCTTCTTACAAATAAAAGCTAACATTTGTGAGCCGTGTGTCCCAGGGGGGCCGTGTGCCCCGGGTGAGCCGTGTGTCCCAGGGGAAACAGTGGGACCAGGGGGAGGGGCAGTGAGAACCAGAGGAGGTGCGGACTCTATTCGTGTGGTCCTGAGATAGCCACCATAAAACAAGCAGACTGCCAAATGAGGAGCGGATTCTATTCATGTGATCCTGAGATAGTCACCATAAAACAAGCAGACTGCCAAATGACAGCGGGGAGGGAAAGGAGACCTGGGGGGAGATAAGAGAACAACCGAAGGACTGGTATGCATGCATATAAGTACAACCAACGAACACAGAACTCTGGGGAGGGAGGGCATGAATGGGAGGTGGGGGGGGGGGGGCAATGGTAAGCTATGTACACATATAATACCTTAATTAAAAAAAATGTCTAAAAGTAAAAAAAAAAAGCTAACATTTATTGAGAGTTCCCTTTAAATTCCCATTATTTTTATCCCCATTTCACAGAGGGGAAAAGGGCTGCGCAGAGAGGTTGAGTGACTGGCCAGTCATGCAGCTCGTAGGTAGCAGAGCCGGAGTCTGCACCCAGGAAGCCTGGCTTCAGAGCCCGCCCCCTGCTACCGCACACTGTTGCCACGTTTGCTAAATACGTTAACATGCCTAGGAGGCGACTACTAGTATTACTAACTCAAAATCACGGTCAGTCACTCACTGAGGCAGGGCTGTGATTCGTGGCGTGCTGTTTTTATTTTAACAATCGAGGGTCTTTCTTTTGGAATTTGGCTCCTGACTTCTAGAAAAACCATGTCAGAGTTGGGGGCAGTTTTCTAAGGATCTGAGTCAGTGAGAGAGGTTCCACTTTGCCTTTCTTGTCTGCCTTCCTCACTTTGCCCCTTCTCACCATGTCTCTACCTTTAAGCCTTTTCCTTTGCTCCAGCATTTCCTTTTTTCGGTACACATTTCTCCTTCTCCTAGCGTAGAGCAAATGAAGTTTAACACGCTCCCACAGTGTTACCGGACGATGGCCACAGCCATGCCCTGTCCTGCCACCCAACTTTCTCCCCCTCCCAGCCCCCGCCCTCAGGCCCTCCCCAGCCTGGCCATCCTCCATCCTCCTTACCACCAGCCAGAATGCCCCCCCCCCAACCTGGGGCCACTCACTGCTCAGGGACTTGGGGGAAGTCATGCTGGCTGTCACTCTCAGCATCCCAGGCCAGTCACAGTCAGGGGGGAAGGGCAGCAGCCCCCATCCCCATCTATAAACCACCTCTCCATTTCTGTACCCCAAATGGAAAGCTCTCACACACTCACACACATACATACACATACACACACACCACACAGACACTACACACTCACACAGACACTCACACACAGACACCACACACAGAAAGCTTAGTTATTCAAAGGTTAGTTATCCAAAATGTTTAGTTCTGCCCTAACTGGTTTGGCTCAGTGGATAGAGCATCGGCCTGCAGGGTCCCGGGTTCAATTCCGGTCAAGCGCATGTAACTTGGTTGCGGACACATCCCCAGTAAGGGGTGTGCAAGAGGCAGCTAATCAATATTTCTCTCTCATCTGTTTCTCTCTCATGATGTTTCTAATTCCCCGTCCCTCTCCCTTTCTCTCTGTAAACACCCCCCCAAAAAAAAAAACAAAAAAAAATCATTTTGTTTAATTTAAACATTTAAAAAAATAAACAAAATGTTTAGTTCTGGTCCAGATCTTGCTTTCCCTGTTTTTGCGCAAGCTCTTTTTCCAACAAGCTGTTCAAGGGTTAGTGGTATTTCAGAGAGGAAGGGAGAGAGAGAGAGAGAGAGAGAGAGAGAGAGAGAGAGAGAGAGAGAGAGAAACATCAATGATGAGAGAGAATCAGTAGTCTGCTGTCTCCTGCACTCCCCACCCTGGGGATCGAGCCCACAACCCGGGATTATGCCCTTGACCAGAATCGAACCCAGAATCTGAAGGATTGGATAGTCTGATGCGCTATCCAATGAGCAAACCGGCCAGGGCGAAATGCAGTTCTTGGGCTCACAGGGGTGGAGGTGCCGTTCGTTCCCACTGAAGTCCCTCAGGGACACTTCCTTTCTGTGAGGCTGACTCCTTCCCGTTCCCCACTGGAAGGCCATCGAGTTTTAAACGCCGTACAGTGTGACTGTGGGGTGCACCGTGGAAGACAGCTGCCAGTAAACACAGCTGGCCCCCGCTCTTCGGGGGGGCGGCCTCTGCAGCGAGCCCGAACGGACGCTCAGAACAGAGGGAGGATGCGCGTTACCAGGGACTCTGGGGCGAGCTGTGAGCAGCAGTTTCCCCGCCTACCTGGAAGAAGGGAGTCTCATTTGTTCAACTAATATCTGCTGGGTCCCAGCCGGGCCCTGTCCTGGGGACACACCGGTGACAGCCTGAGGGAGTGCCTGCTCCCGTGGACCCAAGTAGAATGGGTACCCGGAGCAGGAGAGGGCGGCCCCGCAGCCGGGCTTGGCTCTGAGCACGGTGACACATGCCATCACTCCTTCCGTCCCCTGATGCCATCGTTTTATGGCTGGGAAGCACAATTAAGGGGAAATGAGTTTTGTGTTTTGAAGACGTTTAATTAAAACTCTGAATCCCAGCACTTGGATGCAGACTCTCTTCTGTGAGTGGAAATACGTGTGCAGCCCGGGGTGGGAGATAGGTTGGCGCCTGCCTGCTGTCTCGTTCCCTGGTTTTCCCTGGGATCCTGCACTTTTATTGGAATTCATGTCCCTGCAGCCTGGGGTGAAGTGGGGGGGGGGGCGGCAAGTTTGGGCACAAACATTGTACATCCGATGAGTTCCGGGAAAAGGACCAGGTTGGGTCGAAAGCAGAGGCAGTCCTCCCAGCGAAGGGCTCCCGCGAGATCAGAGGGGGGTGGTGGTCTGGGGGGGCCTCTGTCTGTGTTAGCCACATTTCCTGCTTGCTGGCTCATTTCAGGACTTGACAGGAAATCAGGGAGTTCTCTCAGGCAGGCTGGGAATCCCGACCTCTTCTTTACGGATTACCCAGCAATTACTCAGAGAGGAGCGGGACAGGTGCCTGAGTGGCGTGTTTATTTCTAGGTGATGAGGGCACTGGATTCTTGGGCCCAGGTTGGGTGCACTGACACTTTACCCAGAGAACAGCCTTAGCTGGCTCCACCTCCTCCCTTGCCCCCGGGGTGAGATGGACCCCCTTAGAGGGCTGTCCTTCACGCAGCTGCCCACCTGCCCACACCTTGCCTCGTCTTGGAGTCGGGATTCTGGAATCATACCCATGGGTTTGAATCCTGGCTCCACCACCAACCAGCCAGGCGGCCGTGGGGAAGCTCCCTAACTTCTCTGAGGCCCAGGCTCCCCATTTGCATAGTGGGCCAAGGATTAAACCTAGAAAAGGGACCGTAAGTGTGGTTCTTTATAAGTCAACATAGTTGTCGCTTTTCTCTTTGCCACTTTGTAGGAGAAACATGGGCCCCTCGCTCTGCCAGGACTTCTTGCTTAGAATCCACCGACCTTGTGCCCTGGCAGCCCATAAAAGTAGCCGGAGGTCCCCCTTTAAGCTCAGAGGTTGGGTGCTGGATTTATATCTCTGGGTCAGGCCCAGCAGGAGAGTTGGAGCCAGCTTTCCCTCCAGCCTCAGGAGGAAGTGGTGCTGCCCCTCAGATCCCTGTGGGGTCCGGATCGGCAGGAGCTCTTTGGGAGTGGAGGCCTGAGGATGTCGTGGCCAGTGAGTACGATTCACACGTCCAGACATCCCAGTGCACACAGCTGTAACGAGGATTCGCCAACAAAGACTCAGAGTGCAAAGTGCATTTTAAAGTGTGTGAGTGCATAGTGTGAGTACGTATGTGTGTATTTTAAAGAGAGAGAGAGAGAGAGAGAGAGAGAGAGAGAGAGAGAGAGAGAGAGAGAGAGTGTGTGTTTGGTGTTGGTATGTGTTTGTGTGTGAGTGTGTGTGTGTTGTTGGTTTGTGGTTTGTGTGAGTGTATGTGTGGTGTCTGTGTGTGTATATGGAGTCTGTGTGTGTGATGTCTGTGTGTGTTTATGTGTGAGTGTGTGATGTCTCTGTGTGCGGTGTCTCTGTGTGTGTGAGTGTGTAGTGTCTATGTGTGGTGTGTGTGTATGTGTGTGTATGTGTGGTGTCTGTGTGTGTGTGTGTGAGTGTGTATGTGTGGTGTCTGTGTGTGTGTGCATGGGGAGAGAGAGAGAGAGAGAGAGAGAGAGAGAGAGAGAGAGGAGTGACCTTGATTCTGGAGCTGACACTCCACTCCTTACTCTTTCTCGGGTGAGATTTGGATCATTCTATTGGCTCATGTTTCTGATGCCCTTTTCCCGGTGAGACTCCACACTTCAGCCGCCTGAGCTGTTTCCTCTGCCTCTCCCTCGGGCCTTCTCTGCTGCTGGGCTGCTCCATTTACTTCTCCTGGACACTCTTCCTTTCTCCTCACTCCTGCCGCCTCCCACGTCTGCCACACTCACCCGAAAGTGCCCTGGGCTTGAGCAGAGGAACTGAGATGTGCCTTAGTAATGCTGTTTAAATCGGCCGAGCTGAGCAATAGAATTTTGGAGGAGGCCGGAAACATTCTATGTCTGCACTGTCTAGTACAACCACCACTAGCCACATGAGGCTGCTGAGTATTTCAAATGTGCCTAGTGCAACCGAGGACTGGACCATTAATTCTATTTCATTTTAATTATATTAAATACCCTGTTTCCCCCAAAATAAGACAGTGTCTTATATTAATTTTTGCTCCCAAAGATGGACTAAGTCTTATTTTCAGGGGATGTGTTAGGTTTCCATGAATTAGGTCTTATTTTCGGAGGATGTCTTATTTTTCAGGGAAACACGGTAGCTACATGTGGCTACCATTTTGGACAGTGCACATCTAAGGAACGTGGCCCCTGGAAGAATCAAATGCTGTGGAGAGCCAGTCTTATTATCCTCATATTCACTTATTATTCATGATCTGGGCATTTGGTTCTAACAGAGCTGATTTTTGTCAGATTGCATACTCAGGTCCCCAGAAAGCCTGGTGAGTGCCTACCCAGGTTAGACAGAGTCTAATGTGCTGGCTGTGATGATGGAGCCTGTTGGCTAACTTACCGACTTTCACCCGCCTGCACCAGCACCCGCTCCTGTAACCCAGGCTGCTGGGTGACCCAGGCATCTGGGTGAGGTGCAGGGTCACCCAGAGTCAGGGCACCCAGAGTCAGGGCACCCAGATTCAGGGTCCAAGTCTTCCTTCCAGTCCAGGGTCTGCCACTTCCTGTCTGGAAAAGTTATTTCACCTCCAGAGATGGATCAACATCTCGTAAGGATTGAAGCTTATGCAATTTGGGGGGACCTCTTTGAGAAAAGAATAGAACATTATAAATATAAGATTAGATACATGAAAAATTGTCTTAGAATGAGCAAAGAATTTACATCCAACATGTTTTAAAAACCTGTATCACAAACTTTACAGAATCCAGAAAAATAACAAAATATTTTATGAGTTTTTAACTTACCAACACTTTAAAATACCCACACATGCCTTCACATCTTTTGGCTGAATTCCCTTTGATCCCCTCGCCATATGATGGTGATTTTGTAATCTTTCTAAAGGGAGGCTCAAAGATCACTTAGTTTTTCTTCTGGCATGGCTGGCAAAGTTGTTTCTTCTTATTATTGACAGTACAGCGACTAAAACATGACTTCACATACTGACAGCCACTTTTTGTTGTATGGCTACAGGTTTGGGCCCTATAATACAGGAATTTTGATAAAATCCATTTTACATAATTCCCATCAAAAACGGGAAAAGTGCTTGGTATGTTTATAACTGTATTCAGTGGATCATCAAATATATTCTGACAGGAAAAAAAATTCTATTTTTGAGTAGGCATCAGTGAGAACTACTCTCCTCCCACTATTTCACATGTCTGATGATGGAGAGCTTCCCGCCCACTGGCTTCTGCTCTGTGCATTTCAGTCCTTGTGTTGCCCTCACGCCCCGCATATCGCAGGTGCCAGGCACTGCACCTTTGGGTCTCGATGACAGTGGGCGGTGGGCATATTCCTGGCAGCGTGGAAGAGGGCAGCTATGGGGGCAGCCGACAATAGCCTGCCTTTGCATCAAACAGACAGTGAACCAGACATATAAACTTTGCTGCACCCAAACTAAATTTGTCCCCAAATCAACTACCTCTTAGCGGGTCTTGAAATGCCTGTAGCCACTGACACCGCTTGGCAGGAAGGGAAATGCAACAGGAGGAGGCATCAGAGTGGAGAGAGCCAGTGCTCTGAACCAATGTAGCGAAAATATCTACATTTTGCAAACTTAAAAAACAATGATCCGAATCTGAAAACACATCGTGGGGGTCTTGAAAGAGGCCCGGGTAAGAGAGGCTTTGGAGGCAGCCCGGTGGGCAGAGGACGCAACAGTCACTAATCCGCAGTCAGTCTGTTCACCGCCCAGGGCCTCAGGGTCTCCCTCTTTCATATGGGAAGAACAAGATCCATTTCAGAGTGTCCTCATACGTATTCAATGAACTGTATTTGGAAACCCATTAACATGGTGCCTGGGGAAGAGGTGCTCAGAGGGTTGAAGAATGAATGAATGAATGAATGAATGAAGAATTCATGTTTGCTGGGGCCTGCTTTGACTTCACTCACCCTCGAGACGCCGAGCAGTCCTATGGAGCTGTTCCCTAGACCAGAAAGGGGTGGACAGCCAGAAACTGGAGCCAAGCTCACAGGAGTGGGAATACTCAAGGGACTTTTGAGTGGGCAGAACTTGGTAATTTTCCTTCAACCAAGTCTTGCTCACAACTCTCCCACATGCTGTCATTCAGGGGAATTGTGCCCAAATTATTCTACGAAAGCTAGAGAAGATTTTTTTATTTATTAAGGTATTATATGTGTACATAGCTTACCATTGTCCCCCCCCCTCCCATTCATGCCCTCCCTCCCCAGAGTTCTGTGTTCGTTGGTTGTACTTATGCATACCAGTCCTTCGGTTGTTCTCTTATCTCCCCCCAGGTCTCCTTCCTCTCCCCGCTGTCATTTGACAATCTGCTTGTTTTATGGTGACTATCTCAGGACCACATGAATAGAATCTGCTCCTCATTTGGCAGTCTGCTTGTTTTATGGTGACTATCTCAGGACCACACGAATAGAGTCCGCTCCTCCTCTGGTTCACACTGCCCCTACCCCTGGGTCCCACTGCTTCCCCTGGGACACACTGCTCACCTGGGGCACACGCCCCCCTGAGACACACGGCTCACACAGGGCACACAGCCCCCTGGGACACACGGCTCACCCGGGGCACATGGCCCCTCTGGGGCACTGGGGTCTGGAATTGGAGGCGCCACACTAGCTCCTCGCTAGCACGGTGGGCAGGCTGGGACTACTGCGGGCGGGGAGACCGCTCTCCAAGGAGTCTCAGCGGAACGGCTGCTGATGCGGAGGCCAAGCTCTGAAGCCGCCCACTCCCTGGACCCGGGGTGGAGTGAGCTCTGTTCTCGGTGGGCTTCCCTCACTCGCGGCAGCAGCGGTGGGTACAGCAGAGGCGGTGGCTTTTGTGGCTCAATTTCCACTGTATTTTTGAAATCCACATGGCGGCAGCGGCACCCCTCCTTGGGGTCCTGGCCAAGGCTCTGGCTCGGCCCTGTGGTGGTGGGCCTGAAGGGTGAAGGGCTCGCGGGGGCCGAGAACGGAAGGCGCCGCGCCATCTCCTCACCAGCACGGAGGGTGGGCTGGGACAGTTGCAGGCTGGGATGGTTGCGGGCATGGAGACCGCTCAAAGGCTTCTCGTCTGGGCAGGAGCTGAAGGAGCGGCGGAGGCCCAGCATCAGCTCCCTGGCTCCCATGGCGGCCGGCTGGGCTGGCCCACTCCCTGTGCCCCAGGGTGGAGGGAAGTCTGGCTTCCCTCATTCCTGGCGGCAGCGGCTCTAGCAGGTCTGGTTTCATAGTAGTTTTAAATTCCACATGGCAGCAGTGGCACCCTGCTTTTTGTCTAGAGAAGATTTTTAAGCAGTAGGAGACTGAAACGTGGGTCTCAGCTGGTTCAGAGCCTCCTCTGTATAAGGGACTGCTCTGCCGAGAGTGTGGGGACCTGGTGCCCTTGGAATCCGATTGCTGTGAGCAGGACACTCCCCAACAACACCCCACAGCCAGTCTCAGATGCCCTGGGATCTGAACCTTGGTTGTTGGGCCAAGAGCTGTGGCGAAGGTAATGAGAGATCCTTGAAATGGAAAGGCATGTCCTGAGACCCAGATCCCCACTTGGGACCGCCCTATGTGGCTGCTGCCCTCTGTTAAGCATGGCAGGCTGCCGGGGGAGGGGTCTGGGGAGCAGAGTCCAGACCCAGAGGGCAGACCTGGAGGACCCTGGGCTTGGCCAGGAGACACCACAGACTCCAGCAGAGGCTAACCCCATTTCCTCATTTATAAGTGATTCCATCTAAAATGTCTCCCATTGCTCACCTTTAAGGATTTAAAACATTTGAGTGTGTTGGAATTGGCCCATCTCCTGGCGGTCACCTTCTGAAGTGAGGAAAATGGGCAGTGTCTATAGAGACACAGGTTTCCAAACCCGTGGTGTCATGATTCCATTTCCCCACCCTCCCTCTGCCGGTCACCCTGTGGTGTCACAGCCCCGAGGGGAGCTGAATGTCGGTGGCACTGCAGGAACGCCCGAGCAGCCTTCCAGGCGGCAGGGTTGCCTGTGGTGGCGCTCCGCTGAGCGAGAGAAGCAGGGCCCTGTACAGCCTGGTGTAAGGCCATTTCTTAAAAAAGGAAACCATATCTGTGTCGATATGCGGAGAAAAATGCTGGAAGGAATGTTAACAGACCTTCTCACACATGGTAAAAGAATGTGTCACTTATTTTTTTTCTTAGTCCTTTACAGCCTCTCCCTCCCCCCCCCCCCACCTTTCTATCTTAAATATGTACTATTGTAGTTTCGGAGTTGGGGATGGGTGGGAGGTGTTCGTAGCGAGGGCTTGGGAGCCCCCGTCTTCCAGGAGACTCTGTGTCGGAGGCTGGCCCACCTTCGCCGGCCTAAGGGTTAGAAGTGAACACGTTCTCCCAGAGATTCTGAAGTTGAGGGTCCAGAGTCGGCGCTTACGCAAACATCCCGGGGAACATTGGCGCGGGGACTCTTTCTTTGTCTGGAGTGGGGTTCGCAGAAGTGTCAGGAGAGGCCTCACATGGAACAGGCAGGTGAGCTGGACTCGCAGCAGGCAGGCCGAGCTGAGACTCCCGCAGAGTTATGGAGTTATGTCTCAGACGGAGGTGGCTCCGGGACCGGGACCGGCAGGAAGTTGTGGGGAACACCTGCAGAGGCGGGGCCCACCAGGCTGCCTCCAACAGGCCTGGGAGGGCAGGCTGCGGCCAGAGGTTCTCTTCGGGCCCTGGAACAACCGGCCCCAATAAAAGTCTGATTCTCTTACTTCCTGTTGTGTGATTGTGAGTTATAGTTCTCAGCCTCAGTTCTGTGTGATGTAACTGATGTCGCACCCTCACGGGCATTTCATGGGAGAGTGACCCAGCTCTGCTCACAGCGCTGCGGTCTGAGCGCCAGCCTCGGTCACTTCCACCAGCTCCTCCGCTGCACGCTGTGATGTTCCTGGAGGGCATTTGTGGCACCTGAAGCTGGCCCGGCCTGACCCAGCAATTCCTCCCGGCTCCAGCCCAGCCGGTCCCCGTGAGCCCTCAGAGTCCCAGGTGGTCTGAGAACTGCCCCTCTGTGTCTGGGTGGTGAGGAGCTTTGGATTGTGTCCCTCAGACCCTTCCGGTTAGGACTTTGTTTTAACCTCCGTGCCGCCTGAGCAGCCAGCTGGCCCCCTTGCCCTAGATAACCCCCCTGTTTTCATCTGGAACTTCCTGCCAATTCAGCTCCGCTCCTTGGTGGTGTGTTTTGAAGTATGCTTTTATTTAACCCAGTTTACAAGCCAAAGCTGTAATCGCGTAAATCCTAGTCCGGATGCTGAACTCCAATATCAAGTATTTATCAAGAGAGATATCCAGAGAGAAGTCATATGCTTGCGTCCCTTCTTCCATTCCATTTATTCAATAGGCATTTCTTGAGCACACACTGTCGCACCAATGACTGTTATATATTAGATGCTCATTATGTGCCCAGGGAGGATAGCCCCTGCCTTCCAGGAGCTCACAGTCTCCTGGCGATTCAGACAGGCAGGCAGTTCCGTACAGGGTGGTGAGTGGTGTGAGAGGGACGGTATGGGCTGCCTCGGGAGCAAATACAGATAACACTCCCCCTCCCCACCCCCCAACCCCCTCTCCTCCGGACCTTCGCTATTGTGCAATATGCCTAATTGCATGATAATCCCTTTTTCATGTGAAATCTGCTTCTCCTGCAACTGCCCGTTGAACCATCCCTTTCCATGCCTCTCTAGAGGACAAGAGACCTGCCAAGGCCTCTGTCCAGAGCTGGGGTTTTGAAACCCCAGCCCACGCAGGGCCTGAGGTTGGCCAGCCCATCTTCCTTCTCAACTTACACAGCACAGCAGCGGAAGTGCCAGGCCCACGCGGGGACGGCCCTTGGTTCCTTCCCTCCTGGGGCGGCCCGCCCGCAGCTGTTTATCTGAGAGAAACAGGTTTGCCCAGTGGAACGGTAGTTTGGTTTCTTTGGCAGATCACGGGAACACACCTGCCACTTTGCCACTTCCTGCAAACCAAGCCGTTTCTTAGAAAAGGGACACATTCCTTAAAATACATCGTGCGGTTTGGGGGTGAGATACGGTGTCTTGGATTTCTATGATTTAATGTGTCTGCAAAAACATGAAGCCACAAGATAAAAATACACCGACGGCCCCTGATGAGAAAGTGGACTTTCCTTAGGATGAGGGGCTGGTCATTTTTTACATTGGCTTGGCTGTGTTGAGGGTTCATCTGCTCCTCTTCCTGTTTCTCAGCATGTCTTTCTATGCTTTACACACACCCTGGGCGGCAGTCACTGGTAAGTTCACTACAGTGAGACCTCTACTTATTAACCGAAGTAATTTAACTGAGCTAACACAATTAAAATAAATTTTCTTAGATCTTATTTTGTAATCTCCCCCTTCAGAGCATGTCTACAAATTGAAAAAAAAAAATAAGATAGAATCAAAAGTACTAAAATACTAGTATACATAATATATATTAAATATATAAAATAAGTTTTATGTTAGTATATATTATATATTATACTATATATTAACTATACATACAGGGTGATATACTAATATAATCATCCTGTGTCTGTAACTGAAATACTCTACAGTCAGATCTAATGGTTATGACAAATAGCTAGGAGATAGCCCTGATTGTATTTATTAATAAAGCAGAAGTAGATTTACGTTTAGTATACTTACTTGTACTTACTAAGACAGACAAGAGGACCGTGGGCATTTTGGGAAATTTTTCAAGTGCATGTTTAGAACTGATTGCATAGGTATTGACCAGAAAAAAAAAATTTTTTTTTTACCAGAAAATTTGAGTCATCAGCATAGCCTGTTTCCAGAACTTTCTATAATAAGATCTTCTTGAAGAAAGAGACAGTCAAACATGTGAACTCATAGAGTCAGATTGGCCCAGGCTTATTTCGTCACCCCAACCATGACACCTTGACCCAGACACTTAGCCTCTCTCACCTAATACCTCATCTTTAAAACAGGTGTTGTGACAGCACCTGCCTCTTCTGGTTGCTGTGAAGATTAATAGTAAGACAATGCAGGAAGAGTCTCCGGCACAGTCCCTGATCCACCTTAGATCCCCTTTAGATGCTGTAGGAGAGCTTGCTTTTATGGTCATTGGGGCCATTATCTTCTCCATCATCATCATCATCATCACCATCATCACCATCCCAATGTCCTTGGGTTCTGCTGCAGCCGGCTTTTTTCTCCAAAGAGGGCTTGAGCTGGAGGAACTTGCCTTGTGGCATGTTGTGAGTCAGTGTTTCTAGGAAGTTAGGCAAGTTCTTGAGTTTATATTGGAATCTGTAGTAGAATTTGTTAATTGATCTTTTATACCTCCATTATCAACAAATTTATAAACACAACTGTGTTCGCCCTGGAGAGTGTGACATCTGCTTTCACAGCCTTCCGGAGCCCGTTGGTGTGGATACTGACCCGCGGCCAGGGAGACTTTGGCTCCTGGGAAGCTGGTGCTTTCCTGTTGCCCTGAGTCTGAAAGCATTGCCGTGGGAGCGGGGAGGCCGCTCAGAGGTCAGACTCCTGGCATGCTTCCCTTTGAAGATGACTGTCTCGTGTCTGGAGACCTGAAAACCGATCTTGAAACCCAGGGCTTGGTCTGCTCAGTTTCTGTTTTTAAATTAAAATAGCATCTCTCAAGGGCAGAAGTCTCCTCTCTTCGTCCCCCTTTTCACCCCAGCAAGCCAGCTCAGCCTGAAGGTGCCATGTAGAGGTGGGCTCAGTCAGCATGTGCAGATGTAGTTTAGCTGCAGCGCTTGCTTGCTGTTCCTGGAGGCAGCGCTGTATTTGAGGGGCAGCTGTGCCTTTGTTGTCCTCCTCACAGCATTCCCTTCCCTGTGAGCAGCACCACTGATTGGAGGACTGAGGCCCAGATCTCAGCTCTCTCGCTGATTAGCTGGATGACACTGGGCAGGATTACTGACCTCTTTGGGCCTCTCTTTCATTACCTGTAAAACGGGGGGTAACAAGAACACTGCCATCACAGTGGTGAAGTTTAGGGGTCGGTCCCTACAAAGTACTTGGAACAGCAGCGGGAGCACAGCCAGGACTGGGCAGAGTTTGCTGTTGTCATTAGTGTTACCTGTCACCCTTGCCAAGTAGCGGCTTGGGCCAGTGGTCGGCAAACTCATTAGTCAACAGAGCCAAATATCAACAGTACAACGATTGAAATTCCTTTGGAGAGACAAATTTTTTAAACGTCAACTTCTTCTAACGCCACTTCTTCAAAATAGACTCGCCCAGGCCATGGTTTTTTTGTGGAAGAGCCACACTCAAGGGGCCAAAGAGCCACATGTGGCTCTCGGGCCGCAGTTTGCTGACCACAGGCTTGGGCCATGAGTTTCCTTTATTAAAAAAAAAAGAAGAAAAAGAATAAAAGAATACAAAGCCCAGATGCTCTTCAAATACAAGCTGCAGAGAAAGGCCTACAAGCAGAGATTTCACAGTGTGGTACCCCTTCATCTGACGTACCTAAGGTCTGTCAGGTGTACTTTTCCAGGTAGAGAAAAGCGGAGTCAGAACAGGAAGAGATGGGCTGGGAGACAGCTGTGTGCGGGAGTTCGGGAATAAAGGAAGTTTGCCCGAGAGGCTGCGATCTGAGACCAGGTTTTCCTGCTTCGCTGAAGGCACGCTGGGAAGTGCTCCAGGATATGGTGAAGCGGAGCTGGGTTCGATCTACTTCAGCTCAGAGATGCATGGCACTTTGAGGAGGGGAAGAGAAGCAAACAGTCCGGGGTTAACACACAGGGGAAGTTGGGGTCTGTGTGTGATTCCAGGTAGGAGAGGCAGCCATCACGGAGGGAAACTGCTGGAAGGGAGAACTCCTCCAGACACCTCAGACACAGGGTGCGGCTCACGCAAGACAACCGGATCTCACCTTCACCCTGAGCTCTTTCTCTCCCATTAGGCTGCCATTCCTTGAGAAAAGAAAGAGGCTGGGCCTTGTTGTTTTCCCGGAAGGGCTCAGGAGCCTCCAGCATGCGTGGATTCCAACATCTGGGATGACCTAGGCCGGGAGGGGGGGCAAACTTTTTGACTCGAGGGCCACATGGGTTCTTAAACTGGACCAGAGGGCCGGAACAAAAGCAACCTGACCATGCTGGTACCTCATCTTGGGCTGCTGGTGAAGGAGCGGAGGGGAGAGCAAGAGAACCCTCTGCTCTTTCGGCTCTACAGGCCGGATAGAACAGCCGAACGGGCCGGATCCGGTCCCAGGGCCGTAGTTTGCCCACAGCTGACCTAGGCAGTGAAGCTTAAAAATGGGCAACTGCTTGTGGGGGGGCCCCAATGAGGGCCATGTCATGGACGCTCTCTCACAACCTGCCCCTTGTTCTATGGAGCAAGATGAGTGTGAGGTGTTCCTGCTGTCACGTGGCCTTGTTAATGGAAGAGTAGGAGAAGGAAGGGGGGAGGGAGGGAAGGAGGGAGAAAGGAGGAGTTTTTGTGTGTATGTTCAGGTTAGACCATTTCTGCTTTCACTGCTGCTGTTGAATTTGGATCCTAGGATACGCGTGCCTGGGATGTGATGTGATGAGACGTGTGCGGCGTTTTCCTTTCCCACTCTCTCCCCACCATCATTTAAATGGTATCACTGCGAAGGCGGTTGTGAACAAAAACAAAACGACCAAATATCACACATTCAGATTTATGTTAATGAAGTGATTGTTCAGAGATGATCTCTTATCCTTTTTTGCTTGTAAAATTATTTCCCTGAGCCATAGGGTTTGGGTTCCATTGGAGCACAGCAGGGCCCTGGTATATAATTGGCGAGAAAGAAGATGAACTCCCGCAGAAAAGAACGACGTTCTTAAAATTGTAGCTAGGGCCACAGTTTTCATGTCTCTCTTACAGCAAAGTTTTGCAAATTGCTTGCTCTGTGGGGGCAAAGACTTAAGTCCTCCACAGCCAACTAGCTCATGGTGCTTAGTTCATATTTGTGGATTGTTAGATGTGCAGTTAATTCAAAAGCCCTCTTAGTTGCAGCGTTCTTCACAAGCTTGCTTGGGTTCCCTGGTGTATTTTACAAACGAAATTAGGCTTTATGGGAGTTGTAAAATTATATTTGGATACATTTTTTTTCTTTAAATTTCAAATGCAAAAATAATATATCTGAATCTAGTTTTGAGTCTTGTCATGATTTATCCATTCATTCTTTCCGTATAACCGTGCTATTTATTTGTAAGTATGCTCCAGAACCACTTTAGAAATCAGATAATTTTGTTGACTCTGTGGTCAGAAAACGCATCGATTTGTTTTCCAGGTTCTGTGGTTAGAAATATAAAGAGAAACTCGTCCATTTCCCCGTCTTTTATTCTTAGTCTTGTGGATAGCTCTACTACCGTTGAGTACGGGTCCCCTTGACATGAAACACTGCCCAGCTCATGTGCACTGCTGTCTGGAGTGTGTGTGTTTGGTGCTGAGGATGGGGAGAATGGTTCTGAGCCTCTGAGAGCCTAAGCACACCTGGGGGAAAGCACAGAATTCAGTGGAACCGACTTTGCAAATAAAATGCTCAGATCTTCAAATAGCCTTCTGTTGAAAGGAAATAGAATTTAGTTAAAATTGCGTGGATGGGGGTGAACAGCTGGGAGGAAGAATGGTGTCTTTGTCGACGTCCAAACTCAGAATGATCACAGCTTCAAAAGCTGTCCAACCAGGGAGCAGCCTGAGGTCAGGTCATGCGGGCACCCCAGGAAGGGATTCCCTCTGCACAGAGACTGAGGGGTCTGTCCCCCTGAGGTGTGACCCTGAATCACTTCTGCATGCGCGGGGGCCTGAGTGTTTGGTCCACTACGGGGAAGGGAAATTTCTTCCTGAAGACCGAAATGAAGGCATTTTCCTAGGCTAGCGGTTGGCAAATTGCGGCTCGCGAGCCACATGCAGCGGCTCTTTGGCCCCTTGAATGTGGCTCTTCCACAAAATACCACGTGTGGGCGCGCACATACAGTGCGATTGAAACTTCGTGGCCCATGCGCAGAAGTTGGATTTCGGCCTGGGCGAGTCTATTTTGAAGAAGTGGCGTTAGAACACTCAAGGGGCCAAAGAGCCGCAGGTGGCTGGCGAGCCACGGTTTGCCAACCACTGGCCTAGGTGAATTAGAATATTGTTCACCAGAAAAAGAAAAGCAGTGTTTTAGGGGATCATTAGGACCACAGCAAACTCTCAGAGCGCCTGTTCTTCCCACGTGGCGAGGCCGGGCAGTGTTCAGAGCCTCCGGGAGGACACGCTCCCGCCCAGCTCAGAGGGTGCTCCAGCCCGGGTCTGGGGAGCCACAGGCTGCGCAGTTTTACTCACTTCATTCATCAAAACCGGTTAAGAAGTGGTAAAGCACAACATGTTTTACAGAGGTTTCTACCCAAAATGGGTACTTTTTATCAGGGCTTGTGCTCAGCTTTCCAGGAATTTGGTGGGCTGGAGTAGGGTAGTTCTTTAAGGATTGGATTTTGGCTTCACATTTAGGTGCCAGATAACATTTACACGGATGATGCTGGGGATAACATTTTATTTTATTTTTATTATTTTTTATTTTTAAAAATATATTTTATTGATTTTTTACAGAGAGGAAGGGAGAAGGATAGAGAGTTAGAAACATCAATGAGAGAGAAACACCAACCAGCTGTCTCTTGCACATCCCCTACTGGGGATGTGCCTGCAACCAGGGTACATGCCCTTGACTGGAATCGAACCTAGAACCTTTCAGTCCACAGGCCGATGTTCTATCCACTGAGCCAAACCAGTTTCAGCTGGCGAATAACATTTTAAAGAGAAAAGAGTCTTGGTTGGAGATTTAGAAGATTTGTGAATTATAATAGTGATGATTATGATGATGATAATGGCATGCACATTTATGGACCGTTATATCTATGCCAGGCCCTGTTTTAAGAACTTCACAAATGTTAATGAATTTAATTCTCACAAAGATATTCTGAAGTAGATTCTATTATTATCCTTATTTTACAGTTAAGGAAATCAAGGCACAGAGACTTAAGTAGCTTGCTCAGCGTTTTACAACCACCAAGCACCAGAGCTGGGACTCGAACCCGGGCCCTGAGTCTGACCACAGAACCCCTCTCTTCTCTGTCCCTCCGTTCACTGCTCTGGAGCCCAATTGTGCCCCTGGAAACACTGCTTAATCTCGAATATCAGAGACTCACAAACTTTCAGAGATATTTTGGAGAACTGCATACGTAAGGCTGCCACTGGAAAACTTTGACAACTATCATTTACTCTTCAATAATTGCATAAAAGAAAGAACAGTATCAGCCCCGTATCCCAAGTAAGAAGAACACAGCCTCAGATTGAGGAACAACAGCCCTGTTCTCTATTTAAATGGAAACCCAGCCATTCATTTGGCAAATGTGCCTCGAGTGCCTACAGTGTGTAATTCCCAAGCACATGGCACTTGCATTCTGGTCAGGGAGGCAGTCACTTAAAAAGTAAATAGAAAATTGCATAATTACAAGTTTGGTAAATGCTTGAAATGACATGAGAACAGCTTAGGGATGGGGAATAGAAATAGGAGGGGGGTTCTAGCTGGTTTTTCTCAGTGGCTAGAGCGTTGGCCTATGACTGAAGGGTGCCAGGTTCGATTCTGGTCAAGGGCCAATTCCGAGTAGGGGGCAGCCAATCAGTGTGCAGGAGGCAGCCAATCAATGATTCTCTCTCGTCATTGACGTTTCCCCCTCTCTCTCCCTCTTTTTTTCCTCTCTGAAATCAATAAAAATATAATTTTGAAAAACTGGGAGAGAGATACTGCTGAGGAAGCCTGTCTCAGGAGGGGAGGAGCCAGCCTGTGAGGGGGGGAGGAGGGGCAAGTGCCAGGCAGAGGATCCAGCACCTGTGACATCTCAGCCCTGGGCTCCCGTGGGACCCGAGGAAGGGAGAGGAGGCCGGTGGCTGGAGCTCTGGGCCCAAGGGGGCTGTGGAGGGCAGCTGCCCCTGGCTCGCTCTCAGAGGCTGGAGAGGAGCTGCGGATTTTACTGGAGGTGTAGTGTTTTGATTTACGTTTTATGGGATACTCTCTCTGGCCACCCAGACAGGAGGCTCTTGCAGCTGTGACAGGCCAGGGAGGACAGGGCCATGGAGGAGGAAGCGGTGGCAGGAGTCCATGCCCATCCCTGTCAGGGTCAGAACAGGAAACAGCAGTGTCATAGTGGACAGTTCAGGAGGGAGCATTTACACTGGCAGGGGGTGGGGGACCCCAGGAGAGGTGCTGGGGCCTGCCGGGCTGAGAAGAGGGGAGCCACTGGAACCTGAAGGGGAGGGCTGCTTCAAAGGCATAGCAACCGTCAGAGGAGGGTCAGGCCAGGCCGCACTCTGGCTTTCCCCCGCGGAGAGGGAGCCTGGGAACGAGTTCACCGACCTCTCACCTCCCTCCACTCTCCTGTGATCTCCTGCCCGCTGCCCGCTGGCGGTGAACCAGGCTCAGAGGGAGCCCATTGATGTGGTCCTTCCAGGCTGGCCCCTGGGCAGAGAGCAGCGTGGCCAGGGTAGGGGCAGGCCGGGTGGGAAACAGGACGATTCCCAGCTTTGTGTCTGAGCAGCGAGGTGGATGGGGGCCTGTTTCCTGAGGTGGGAAGACTGGGAGAGGAACGGGTGTCGAGAAGGACCCGGAGTCCAGCTTTTCCTGTGCCCCGTGGACTGGCACTGGGGACCGCCCTGGGCATCACCCGGGCTCTGAGCTCTCATCTATGAAGCTAGCAGTGGGGCCCAGAACCAGACCACTTGTAAAGGCGGCACTAGGATTTGAACCCCTGACCTGCTACTGAAGGCCCCCTGTCCCTTTCCCCCTCAGTTCCTGCAGGTTGGTCGTGGTGAGCGCCAAAGAGCCGTGAGCAGATCGGTTCTGAACCTTAAAGTAAACATTACTTGTGTTTTTCTTCTCACAGGTAATTGGTTAGTTTGGCTAAAATCTGAGTTTTTGTTGCTGCTTTAGGATTGACTGCGGCCTCCAGGGTATATCTGTTTTCATTGTTTTGCCAGTCCTTCCAGCTACTGAGGGGCCTTAAGAATAAGATGTTTATCTGCATAAAGGTGTCCGTGTGCAAATGGATCACAGGGTCCTGGCAGCTGTCACCTGTCACCCATCAGCAGGACCCTGTCATTGTGCATTCACCAGGCACCTGGGCATCTACAGACACTGGGCATATACAGACACCTGGGCATCTACAGACACCTGGGCATCTACAGACACTGGGCATATACAGACACCTGGGCCTCTACAGACACCTGGGCATCTACAGACACCTGGGCATCTACAGACACCTGGGCATCTACAGACACTGGGCATCTGCAGACACCTGCTCTCCGTGGGGCACTGTGCTGTGGGATACAGCTGAAGGGGTTAAACCTTTTTCTAGTGGAGCTTATCTTCCAGGGAGAAAAACAAAAAACAAGACATAAAAAAAACCACATGAAAAATTACATCATTGGTGGTGATCAGTTGAAAGGAGGAGGAGGAGGAGGAGGAGGAGGAGGAGCGGGAGCGGGAGGGGGAGGAGGAGGAGAAAGCTGGGCAAGGAAAAAGGCCAGTGTGGCTAGAGTTGGCATTAGCCAGGAGAGAGGTGGAAGGCAGGTAAAGCCAGACAGGTGCCGGCACAGAGCCAGGACACTCAGTGGGCCGGTGGAAGGACCTTGGTATTTATTGAGTTTTTTTTCACTGTCCGGAGACTTTGGCTTTTACTTTGTGTGAGGCAGAAGCCTCTGGGGCTTTGAGCAAGGGAGAGGGAGAGGGGCAGACAGAACAGGGAAACTGGATGGGAGGCGGTGGCAGTGGTGCCGGGAGAAGTGGTGTGGCCGGTGACAGCAGTGGAGGGTGGGAAGTGATTGGGGTCCTGGCTGTGCTTCCAGGTGGAACTGATGGGATTGGCCGTGGCCTTGGTCTCTTGCCCTGCACCTGCACCTGCACCTGCACCTGCACCTGCACCCGAGGAAGGGTAGGAAGAGCCTGAGTTAAACCATTGACCATGGACACCCCCACGGCAAGGCGATGGGTGGACCTGGCTGCATGCATACGGTCAGGCGAGACCTCATGGCGTGAGGTGGGGCCTCCTGGACCTTGAACATCTCAGGTGAATTAAGCACAAGGAAGACAGAGAGCTCACAGGTGCTTTGTCAGTGAAACGTGTGCTGCAGGGAGGCTGCCCTGGGGTCTGAGCACAGGTGCCAGGTCAGTGGCAGCAGGTCCGGGAGGACCTGGAGGAGTCAGATGGGAGGGACGGCGGACAGGGGCTGCTTGGTGGGAACCAGTGCAAACATTGCAGCTTCTTCTTGAGGCCAGGGGTGTGTGAACCGTGGCCTGCCCGTGAGCCAATCCTCCGTCACCTGTTTTCCTTCAGCCTCTCAAGCTAGGAATGGGTCTTATATTTTCAAAGTTTGTAAAAAAATATAAAAAAAAATCAAAGAAGACTAGACTATGCAATAGAGATGGCATGTGACCCTGCAAAACCTAAAATATTTCCTATCTGACCCTCTACAGAAAAGCTAGCTGTAGGCAGAGGGTAACTTGGAAAACTGGGGACACCCCACCCATCCCACCTCATGCAACTTCCTGAAGATGGTGCTGGAGAAGCTTGGGCAG
Organism: Vespertilio murinus; assembly: GCA_963924515.1. Lineage (NCBI taxonomy): Eukaryota > Metazoa > Chordata > Mammalia > Chiroptera > Vespertilionidae > Vespertilio > Vespertilio murinus. The sequence continues at coordinate 28,752,923 of OZ004706.1, forward strand.
GGTGGGGGGATCTGGGTCAGGAATGCAGAGCAGTGCCCCTCTCAGAGGGGAAGTCCTCAGGAGCCATTGAGAGACTGGATGACAGGAGAGACCCGCCCTAGCTCAGTACATACTGGCTCTGAGGACCCTGGGGATAGAGTCATGTATCTCGTGAACTTTGAAGAGGATGGTTTTGACGATTGTGTCTGAAATGCTCAGCGGTTGCCTTTCCTGCCACGAATAACCTGGCACCGAGCACCCTTGAGACACTCTGGCTCGAAGGCAGGACATGTGTGCTGAGTCGGGACATTCAGAGTCTTGTCCGGCAGTTCAAGTCATCTGTGTTCGACCTTGAGCACTTCGGGGACTCGGTGCTCTGGTGCTGCTGATGGGACGGGTGGTTTGTTGGGGGAAGAAACCAGCCTCATGTTCCTCTGAGTGCCTGATGTGTCAGCTGTGTTCTTCGGAGAAATAGCCAGCGCACCAGCGTCAGCCAAGGTCAAGAGAAACGCATCCCAAATTTGGCCTGCCCAAATTTTCAAATTTGGGAGGCCGATTTGGAAAAGGGAAGGTAGCAGGCGAGGAGGAAAGAAAGGAAGAGGCAGGGACAGGGTTACCTTGTTGAACCTACTTGACCTACCCAGGCCAGCCAGGCTGGTTCTGAGTCCAGCAAATCCCACAGGGAGCAACTACGCTCACTGTGAATCCTCGGCAAGCAGCCCGCCATAGAGCAGGCGGCACTCCATACAGAGGCCCCGGAGGCAGGCCAGGCAGCGGGGCTGACCCTGAGCTGCCGGTTGGCCTGGCCTCTTTGGCTTCCAACTGGGGCTGAAGAAGGGAGTGTCTTGTGCTCCTGCTGCTGCCAACGCAGCAGTGGTTTCCACCACGATCCCCTGGGTCTGGGCGAAGAAGAGGAGCTGCGGCCTGGGCCCCACCCTACAGCCGTGCCCATCTCCTACCCTCCCAGTCCACAGCCCATAGAGTGAGAAACTTTGCCCCCACCCCCACACACACACTCTGAGAATTGCCATGTAAACGAGACTAAAGATTCCTAGAAAGTCGGCCTCCGTCTGCCCCGTGTGGGGAACTGCAACTTTGCTGGGTGGTTACCCATCTCGGTCTTGTTCATGGCACCTGGGCTGGGACACCAGCTGTGGTCGCAGCAGAGGGGAGGGGAGGCACAGGGGCCTCAGGTTTGGATGTTCTCTGACATAAAGGCCTTATTCATTGAGTGTCAATGCCTTCTGCCTGTTATGGCTCAACGCTTCTTGTTATGGTTTTATTTGTATTTATTAAAACAATTTTTTTTTTGCCCAATCCTAAAGCTGCCTGTAGTGAACAAATGGTATTGATCTGGGCACTAGCCATAGTTAAGGCTCCTGCTGCTGCTCATCCTTCTTGTTGCTATTGCTGTGCATTTTAATTGTTAAGACTTTTTTCTTATGACATGGCAAATATAAGAGCCTGAAAATGAGCTAACCCTAATTTCACTCCTCCTACCTAATCGTTCACAAACTGAATTCAAGTCTAGGGTTTTCTGACCATTTCTTACTTTGCTTTAAAATAATTCTCATCTCTCCAGAGTACAGTCCAGACCATTCCCCCAAATCCCTTCTAAACAGGGGACACACACCCAGTATTGCCCTTCTTTATAGACAATTGGAGGGGACAGTGACAGGGCCAAGGCCAGGGAGTCTCCCTGCAGTTTGGGATGTGGCAGCTCCGCCGAGCACCCTCTGAGGGCAGGGGCTGGGTGACAGGTGCTGGCTGCATCTCTGTGGGGCCTCAGGATTTGGGGTTCTAGCACCAGCTTCCTTTACATCACCACGGAGGGATGTGGGCAGAGGGCATTTGACGGGAGGGCTGCATGGTGGATCCAGGTCATTGATGTGCCCCTTGGTAGGACCAGGTATCCTCTCTGTCCCCGTAACTCCTGTCCCTGTTTGACCCTCATCTTCAGTTAGCTCTGGGTGCTGTTATGGCTCTGGCTGAAAGCTGCTGTCAAGGAGGACATGAGCCAGGGCTTCGGTTTCCCTGAATGCCAAGGGGCAGAGTGGATGAAAACAATAGATCCAGGTACCTAAATTGAAAATTTGTTTGAGTTGACCCCCTAGCGGGGTCAAGTCCAATGATGGGAAAGTGTGTGCACATTATGACACATCCTTCCCCTCTGCTATTCAACTGTCCCAGCCTCAAAAACTGGCAGGAAGCACGGTGCTCTCATTAATCTCTGGGCACCCAGATTAAATAGTTCTGTGAAGGCAATCTGCTTATCACAACACTGATGACTAGGCTGGGTCAAGGGTGAGAGAGGCAGCCAGTGCTGAATCACAGCCCATTGGATTAGAGGGAGTTGCCTGTTTGGATGCTAAAGCAATTTGCAATCTGGAGCTGATGCTCCTTTGATAGTCTTTCTTATCCAGTTGGTACATGGGCCAGCTACCACTGGGCTACAAAAGGTTAAATGGCTTGTCCAAGGTCACACAGTCAGTTCATCAGGAGAGCCAGAATTACTGGGGTCTGGCCTATAGACAGCGAAGTGCACATATCGGTTTTGACAAATCCACGCACCCGGGTAACCTACACCCCATCAATGAACTGGAATCAGGCCACTCTCTTGGCCTCAAGTGCAAGATGGCTGAAAGCACTATGGGATTTCAGCTCCCTCACAGGAAGACCTCCATCTCCCTGCCTGTCCCCGCTCCCTGAAGTGACACATGGGGTCGCCCCTTTGCCTTTCCTCTTTGGTCCCAACTCGATTATTCTTTGAGATGGAGCTCAGCTTTCTACCTGGGTTAGGCTGGGTTGTCTAGGAAACTGGAAACAATGCAGAACCCAGGCTGTAGATCGGGTTGGATGATCTTGGGCTCCTCTTCAGAGACATCTCCGTCTGTCGCTTTTCACTGGCTTCTCTGCCTTTTCCCACTGCGTACCTGCCCTCAGGCCAGTGGAACCGTCCCACGTGGCCCAGCTTGCTCTCAGCTCCCCAGCCTAAGTGGATGTGACCCCCAGCTTTATTTCCAAAGAGGCAGTGACCGGGAGCTACAGAGGCTGGGTGGGTGATTCGGGGACGGATGCTTCTGTGCCAAGGAATCTGCGTGACACGCAGAGGAGAAACGCCTGTGACACTGAGCTTCTGTGTGATGCATCTTTGTTTTCCAGGAACCCGGGGGGAAGGTGTGCATTTCAGACTGTTCACGTCCATGCCACCTTAAGCGTGACTTCTGCCTTTCTTTTTGCATTTACTCTTTCCTTCCCTCCCACGGTCACTCAGCGCAAGGCAACCGTGAGCTCTGCACTCGGGGTTACCTCTCTGAAAGGGAACTGCTTATCTCCCATCTGTATCTGCGGAGGGAGAAGACACGTCTCTACGTCAGCAAACGCTGGGCGATCAGGCGCCCCTTGTCTCCAAGGCTCTTTATCTGATCCCCTCGCCTGACTCCCAAAACCCAAGTCTCCTGACCCGCCTTCAATGCGCCTTTCACAGCAGGCTGCCTGTCTTTGTTGACGTCTGCGGCCCTCTGTCCTGCCGGACCCGCAGTTTGTCTCCCAGACGCCCAGGATTTCTAAAGAAGTAGGAGACAAGCGGGGAGGGCAAGGTGGAGCGTGCACAGTAATGTGATGGAGAAACACATGCCAGGATATCCGCCCCGTTAGGGGATGGAGGAGGATGAGGCAGTGCTAGTGGGAGGGAATGAGCGGGGAGGGAAGGAAAAGAGATGACTCAGTACTTACACACTGAGCTGTAAGCATGGGGAAAAGTGTGAAAATCATTAAGTCCTCCAGACGTGCAGCGGAAGGGAGGATTAGGAATCGGAGTGTGCCTAATGTCTGAGTGTTTCTGGGTCTCTTCTCTCTGGCTGATCTCAAACCATGGACTGGTAAAGGGAGGGGCGGGTGGCGAGCAGGAGAGGGTGGTCACTTGTTTGGTGACGGAAGCTTCGTTGATGCTAGAGAGCACTTCAATGACGTGGTGTTTTCTTATTTTTTGGTTTTAATTCCCTTTAACAGAAATGACAAAACATCGCCTGTGGCCCCCTGCTGGCAGTTGATGGCTGCCTTTTGGATGCTGTGGCCTTTTTAAGATCTTTTGGTAACACTGCCCTAGCTGTCCAAATCTGAACTCATCAGTTCTTACCTCCTCAGCTCCAAGCTGTTTCTTCACCTTTGACAATGCCCCCTCGACCTCGCAGCCACCACCTGCAAACATTAGAATCGCCTCCGATGCATCCGTAAGCCCCCTTAACTGATTCTTCTCCAAGCGCCTTAGGTATTTGCTCTCTGGTATCACCAGATCTCTTCCTCTCCCATTGTAGCCTGTTCTGCACCCCCACAAAAAGCTGAAGTCTGGAAGATTCTCCTTTAATTATGTTAATCGGCTGCTCACAGGCTCCAGCTGCTCCCTCCTGCGTACTGGATACAGCCCAGCCTGCTCTGTGTGGGCCTCAGACCTCTGAAATCTGGCCTCTCTCCTCCCTATTAAATTCTCTTCGTCTCTGCCTCCCTCACACAAGTCCTCGTCCTGGCCAGGAGCGCAGGCAGCATGCACCGCAGGCCTTTCCCAGCATGCATAGCCTCCCCTCCTCCCCAGATGCCAGCCCAGCTTCTCATCCACCTGCTTGACCCTTCCCCACGTCCAAGGTTAGACACAACTCATGTTCCCACAAAGGCCGCTGTCTCCTCCTGAGGATGCCTGCTGCCCTCCTGGGCCGGAGTGGCACTCACTGCTGGAATCTCTTTTGGTCCTCATTTGCTGTGTCGCCAGCTACTGTTATGAGTGTCATCTTCTCCATTCAATCGTAAGCCCTGAGAGCAGAGCAGCCAGGTCTTGCATTTCCTTTGATCGGCCCCAGTGCTCGGCCCCGGGCAGCGTGCACCCAGGCCCCCACAGATCCTTCTGGAGCGATGGAAGGGCACTGCTGAGGCCAGCGCCAGAGTGACTCTTCTGTTCAGCTGTGACGTGGTCCCCAGCCTGAAGCGGAGTGTGTGCTTTCTCTACCCTCGTTGGCCGATGGGCTCATCACTGAGGGTCACATGCAGAGCCACGGGTTCTGCACAGCACACAACTCTCCCCTCCTCACCCTCCATCCTCGGGGCGCGCTCGGGGGCTGGCAGTAACACTCTCCTCCCTGCTGGGTTAGGATTTCACTCATGTTGCCAAGGCCCTGGCCCCGGCTTTGCCGCCATCTGATTCCACCTCCCTCCTGGAAGGCTTTCTTCTTTCTGCTTGATTTTGGCTGCCAGTCTCGCTGCTCGGCTGCTTCCAGGTTTGTGTGCGTAAGGTGTGCCCACAGGAGAGTGTGCCAGGCTTCTCACCCCACGTGTGGCTTCTTCCTTAGAGGAGCAACCTAAGAGATGTGGCCATTCTGCTGCCAACTACCGTTTTGCCTTTGGGACCAAACCCAGAGAGAAACTCCAACCGTGATCGCCGAAATTCGGGAGATGTTAGGGGGGAAATCCCCTTAGTGAAAATGCGGAGGGCCGGCTGAAAACACTGCACCGTTCTGGCTGATGGAGCCAGACACAGGCAGAACCATTTCAATCCAAGAACAGTTTATTCTCTACCAGCAGGCAAGCGGCAAGTGTGGATCCAGGTGTCTGCTTACTACAAACACAGTGGAATTCTCCAAGTCCTAGCAGGCTTCGGACCAGCCCAGGAGAAAATTGCTGTGCAAATACTTGTGGGGCAGTGGGATAAGGAGGGTGTTATATGTCAAATTACTGTACCAAAGCCAAATGCAAAGCAAGGAAGAAAGTTATACCAGCGTGGCTTGAGGTAAACAGACCCTGGCCACACCCTGGAAGTCTTTGTGCTACACTGACTGACCGTGAAGGTTGTTTGCTGCAACAGGATGTGATCTGGGGCCTTCAAAGCATTCTCCATCTTGCCAGGGGAAGGTTTAAGGACACCCCCCTGTCCTCCGTGGTGGCATGTTCTCATGTGCGAGAGACATCTTTCTGATGTAACTTAAGTGTTCTTATGCAGAGGCTCATGAAAGAAGTCAGGCAGAAAATCTATTTTGGGGAGGTTTGGGGGCCACTGATATTGATGGGCTTGAGTCCAGCTGTTGATTTGCAAGGCTCGGACCAGGTGAGGTAGGTGTGGTTTGGGGGCAATTTTGCAGGAAAAGGAACCGAGCCACGAAGAGGGCTGGTAACTTCAGTGGGATGATATAGGTGGCCAGTGGTGGTGATAGGATGGACATCCAGGCAGTCTGTCTAGAGCAGTGATTTTCAATCTGCGGGCCGCAAGAGTGTTTAAAACATGCAACTGGTGGGGGGGAATGTTGATTTAGTTATGGGCACTGACCTCTCTTAGGTTGTAAAAAAAAAAACAACCCACACACATGATAGCCAACACAACAACAATAGCTGTTCAGACGAAATGACACAAAATTATACCTATTTCTTTGTCAGATAGGCAAAAAATATGATATATTTTTCTTGCGCTCAGAATTTTAGTAATTAGTTTATGTGTGACCACATTCTTAACCCGTATGTTCCACTGCCTCTCATAACAGACAGACATGTGGAATGGAAAATATGTACTAAGTGGTATATGGAATATGATCCCATTTCTGTTTAAAATGTCAAAGATTCCCAGACTATCCATGACATTACTTTTGTAATTAGAGAAAAAATTTGGTTTAAGCAAAATCTATCTTTTATCTTTAGCCAAACTCTGATTTTCTGTAGGCTTTACCCATTTTTATTTTTATTTTTTTTGCTTTACCCATTTTGACACTCATTCATTGATCAGGTTTTCATTGAGCTCTTCAGATAGGTCGGGCATGGTGACAGCTGCTCTGGATCAGCAGGGAAGACTGGTCATGCCCAGCTGGGCCAGAAGTTCTGCCTCAGGGAATGATAAACAAGTAAACAGGCACCGAGGGCTGCCATTTATTGATTCAAACTGTGTGCTGGCCTTTCTTCTAACTGATGTTTCACATATTTACCTTCCTAGTCCTTTTCATAGCTCCTTTATAACCCTGGGCAGCATGTGGCATGAATCTCCAAGGTCACCAGTCAATAGGCAGTGGGGCTAGAATTCATCTCTGCCAGGGACTCCCCAGCCTGAGCTTCTAACTTCTCCAGCCTCTTCTATCTACTACCAGTTCATTATAGTCCAGCCACATTGGCCTTGACATTCTCTCCACTCAGAACACTCATGCTCCGCCTGGACCTGAGCATTTGGCCAGCTTATTGTGCAGCTCATGAGGTTGTCACTGAACTCCTCATCCAGTGTGCCTTCCCTCTCACTCCCACAGTCATTCTCCTTCACATTCTATCACACCCCCCTGTTTTATTTTCTTTGTGGCATTTAATCACTATCTGGCATTATCTGACACTAGAGGCCTGGTGCACAAAATTCATGCACCGGTAGGGTCCCTAGGCAATCAGGGCCGATTTGCAGGGCAACTGGGGGTGGACCCGCTGGCACCCACCTTGGCTGGCCTGGGGCCTGAGGGCTAGGGGGCAGCTCCTGCATTGAGCATCTGCCCCTTAGTGGTCAGTGGGTGTCATAGTGACTGGTCATTCTGCCATTCAGTCAATTTGCATATTGGGCTTTTATTATACAGGATTGTTTCATTCACTGGATTATAAGCTCCATGGAAAATACATTCTTGTCCTCTTGTTCACCATGGTGTTCCCAGTGCCCAGCATGGTCCTTGAACATAGTAGGTGCTACTAGAAATGGGGAGGAGGATGAATAAAGGAAGGATGCTTGAACACATAGCCCAGAGCAGTGGTCTCCAAAGTGAGACATGCATGTTGGAGGTCATGAAAGGTGAGATGGTCCTCTGAGGGGAGGCAGGAAGAAAATAAAATAGACAAATAGATACATAGGTCAATAAACACATATGTATATCATCCTTTCTTTTTACTTTTGTGAATGACAGAATATGAATATAATTTTTTAAATATATTTTTATTGATATTTTACAGAGAGGAAGGGAGAGAGACAGAGAGCTAGAAATGTCGATGAGAGAGAAACATTGACCAGCTGCCTCTTGCACACACCCTACCGGGGATGTCCCCGCAACCAATGTACATGCCCTTGACCGGAATCGAACCTGGGACCTTTCAGTCCGCAGACCGACGCTCTACCACTGAGCCAAACCGGTTTCGGCTGAATATAATTAATAAAGAAACATGTGTATACACATGTGGGTATACACAGATTTTCACTGCTAGGGCACATGACCAAAAAAACTTGGGGATCACAGGCCTAGCAGGAGAGACAGAAGAGGAAACAGGCCATTTGCATGTGGTATTGCTGGTACTGCCAACAGGGGGAGTGCAGAATGCTATCGAAGAGAACAGAGGGCTGCCCAACTGCCTCGGAGGGTTGAATAACTGTGGAAACTAACATTTTAAATTGTTTTGTTAATATTAGACATTATTGTTCTTAAAACCTATCCAAAACACACAAGGTATTATTTTTAGGCTGTTAGAGCCATGTGAATGACTATAGCCTTTATGGTCATTTTCTTAATAAACGGTGAAAGACTGAGCACTTAAGATTTCATAATTGGCCTGTTAGAGAGGTTACTGTTCAAAAAGTTCAAATATGGCTATTAATGACTTGTGGTTAGGAGTCCAAGCTTTCCTTGCTTTCTGAACTGCATATTAATCTTAAAATTAGAAAATAAACAGGCCTTGAAATCCTGGTCTTCTAGCTAGAGAGGCGGCAGGGTGTAGCAGTGAAACTCGTGGGCGTTGGGATCTGATGAATCTGGGCTTGAATACCACTCCTCACTCTTTTGTTCTGCACAACTTTGAGCAAGTCCTTGGACCCCGCATCACAAATGGGCGTAGGAATGCCTGCCTCTAAGGTATCAAGTTGTAAAGATGAAACAGACACTGCGCCTGACGGGCCCAGCACAGTGTTAGCTACATGGTGTTGTCTTTCTGCCTATAGGTTCCTTCTCTATTTAAAGAGAGAATTCCTAAACTGGTTTGGCTCAGTGGATAGAGCATCGGCCTGCGGACTGAAAGGTCCCAGGTTTGATTCCGGTCAAGGGCATGTACCTTGGTTGCAGGCACATCCCCAGTGTGCAAGAGGCAGGTGATCGATGATTTTCTCTCATCGATGTTTCTAACTCTCTATCCCTCTCTTTTCCTCTCAGTAAAAAAAAATCAATAAAATATATTTTAAAAATAAATAAATAAAGAGAGAATTCCATGTCATTTAGAAAAAACCAAACAAATAAACGTACATTCTCCTGAGCACCCTGAACATACTTTTTGTTTTTATACTTGATTAAACCGAGTCACACCTGAATATATCCCCCTTGGAAATGATTTATCTTGATTCCATGTAAACTACAGCCATCCTTCCTGGGACTGTCTTGAACCTTGATACTTTGTCGGTGACACCATCAGACGAGCCCTCCTTCCCTCCCCGGGCTCCGGTGAAGCTGCAGCTGGATCTCTGAGCTACAAATAACTCCTGTCTTCTGAGTGCGGAGGGCTGCAGCGGGGTTGCCCCAGAGTAAACGGAGAGAAGCAGGACCTTGGAGGAGTGGAGTTGGATCCGAAGGGGAGGACTGAGCTGGGCAGAAACTCGGCAGATTCCTTGGCGGGCGCTGCAGGAGGATTCCCTGAAGGGCCGCACAGGGAAGAAATGCGTTGTGTGCTTCGCTGGCCAGAAACCACAGAGACCCTGGCAACGCTTCCCGAGGATTTGGGAGCAGAAAAGCAGACTCCCTCGGTGGTTATTTATAGAGCCGGCAGCAGTAATGATCAGTTAGAAAAAATAAATTATAACCCCGGTGAACCTGAAATAACTTTTCTTTTGCAACCCCAGGCATTCCGCATGGAGGCTGGCACACCACTCCCTCCCGGCGGTGTTCCTGGAGGCCACGGTCCACGCCAGGCTCACGCGTGCCCTCCCCCAAGCTTTCGGGGTCAGCAAGGCAGCAGCAGAGCAGGAGCTTCTGGCTAGAGACAGAAGTCTGGCTGGATGACTCCTTACTTCTGCCCTGCACCCTCCAAACGGCAAAATTATTCCTCCTTTCTTTTCCTGAACATGTCTGTAACGTGCTGTAAAAGCCGAGGCTCGTCGGAAGTTCCGTGCTGAGCCTCCAGCTCCTGCACACCTTGCTCATCGGTGTGTGCACACGGGCTTGCTTTCAGCATGTGCGTTTTAGCTGCAGCAAGAGCTTCTTACTGTAGTGCCTTCTGAGAAGAGGTTTGCGGACTCTGGGATCACGGACTTCTAGTCTTCCACCCCCCACTCAGCCCGCAAGTGAGACCGGGATGGTCTCACTGACAGCCTAGCAGGAGGGTCACCTGAAGCTGCCGACCCACCACTTGGCATCGTGACAATTGGCCATCCTTTCTGTTTTCCCCCTTCCACCCATCTGCTCCTCTTTTCTGGTCCTTCCTTCATTCATGCATTTGCTTTTCAATCAAAAAACATGTATCTATAATGTACAGGGGATGCAGAAATAAATCTAGAGGTTGCAAACCAGTGGCAACCTGGTCTGGCCTGCGGGTGCATTTTATTGGCTCACAACATGGTGTCTTAAATTTGAACTCACTGCTGACCCATAACAATGGGGTGATTTCAGGTGCAAACACTGATACCTCTGATATCAGGCTTCTCCCCTGAAAATGTGAAGTTCTGCCCCCACTTTCCCACATGCTGTTATTTTGCCCTTCAGGTAAGGCTAGTCCCTCTAATTTCTCACAGATCCTAGGACTCCCCGTTGTCTGGCTAACACCAAAGTAGCTATCATCTGAGTCCCACCCATGTGGTCCTATGTGCCCTTGAATCTGTGACCCCTGAGGGGAGCTCTAATCTGAGGGTGTTTATGGTCCAGTGGGGGAGACAGGGCCGCGGATAATTTCCGAATGTGAAAAGTACTGTAAGAACAGTGTACTCTGGGAACCTGGGAGCAAAGGAGTGATATGAACAAAAAGAGTGACAGCACGGTGATTACCAGAGGGAAAGGCGGGTGGGGGAGGTAGAAGAGGGTATAGAGGATAAATGGTGATGGAAGGAGACTTGACGTGGGGTGGTGAACTCATAATACAATATCCAGGTGATGTATTATGGAACTGTATACTTGAAACCTATATAGTTTTTTAAAAATTAAAAAAATATATATATTTTATTGATATTTTACAGAGAGGAAGGGAGAGAGATAGCGAGCTAGAAATGTCGATGAGAGAGAAACATCGACCAGCTGCCTCTTGCACACCCCCTACCTGGGATGTGCCCGCAACCAAGGTACATGCCCTTGACCGGAATCGAACCTGGGACCTTTCAGTCCGCAGACCGAAGCTCTACCACTGAGCCAAACCAGTTTCGGCGAAACCTATATAGTTTTATTAAACCACGTCACCCCAATAAACTCAATAAAATAAAACTAATACGCATATTAAAAAAGAGTCAGGGGCTTCGTGGAGAAGGCGAGTTTGGAGTCAGGTTTGGAAATGCAATGAGAATATGACGAGATGAAGCTGTGGAGTGCAGCACAGACAAAGGGATCGGTCTGTACAGAAACTCGAGGGGGAACAGCAGAGAGGTCCATGGGACCGGGGGAGGCGAACTGGAGCAGAGGGGGGAGTGAGGCTCTTCTCTCCAGTGGGATGCTCCACAGCCAGCCCTGTCCAACCGGAAACCAGAGACCATGGCCCTTCACACCTATTTCTGGCCAGGGGATACCCCTCCTCCAGCACTTGCCCCAGACAGCTGGGTGTTCCTGTGAGCAGGTCCCCACCTGCCTGCCGAGATCTGCCTGGAGTGACACTCCTGCTGCTCCTCCCAGCCCCGCCTGGAAGCCGGGTGTTGGGGCAGAGCGAGAGGGTGAGGACAAGGCAGGCATGTCTTCATCCTCGGAGGGCACTGGGGGCCCTGGCACAGGCCCAGTGAGCAGACAGGCTGCTTAAGGCTCCACAGTCCCCTTACCTCTCTGGCACCTTTCTCTCCTCATCCTTTGAAAGCCAGGGATTGGCAACACGTGTGTTTCCCTGGTCCTCTCCCTCGGCACCCTTGCACATTTATCATCATTCATGGGCTGCTGTCAGTGCAGAGCTAAGGGTGGCCGGTGGAGACTTGTGGCTTTTGAGCAGTTCCCCTTGGAGAGCTCACAGGTGCCTCAAGCCCTACCAGCTTTCATTCCTTCCATGCCCCAGTCCTGGCCTTGCCCTGGTTACAGATTCCCTTCAGCGCCCTCTGCCCCACTCACTTCCCTCGCCTGGAGCTCCCTTTCTTGCCCTTTCTACATCTTGAAATTCTTCTGTTCTTCAAGCCCCTTGATGCATGACACCTCTCTGAACTTTTCTGATTCAAGCAGCAATCACTTCATAACAATGCCAGAAATCAGAGAACTTGCCCATGGCCCAGATGCCCCGATCAATACGGCATTTCGAAGCCAGAGGAGAACCCAGCCACGGAAGATGACCTAGTAAAGATGCCCTTACTCCCCGCCCCGTGTGTTTCTTTTCTGCAGTGAGCAGAGCCGTTCATGGTGGTGCTGATGAATTCTGTGCCTCCAAGCACATCACATGCGGGTCGAGGGCAGGAACCCATGGCTGTGCTTGTCTTCCCGGGCACATGGCACACGGCTGCATGAAGGCTAGGCCCACCTGTATGTGGCTAGTTGCCCGAGTGAATCGAACTCTTGGTCAAAGGGATGAGAAGTCACGCTGCTTGCAGATTTGTCATGAAGGTTGTCACTTAAGGAGTGGAAACAGTGTGGGCCTGGAGAGGTGACACCTGCTGCGTGAGGGCACCTTGTGGCCAAGAGCCTCTATTCCTGGAGCATAAAATGTGATTAATGGGGAACTGGTTAATGCAGCCCACTGGTTAATTCAGGGTAAAGGAGACCTATTGGTGAGGGAGGGGGTGGAGAAGGAGTGTAGACCTTCCCTAACCCCAAGGTCCTGAGCCTGGTGAGAGAAGCCAGGGCCTGCTGATGAGGGGAGCCGTGGCGTCTCTGAAGTTCTCATCTCTGGGACTCTGGGCTATCCAGAGGATTTTGGCCAAAAGTCAAGGGATCTCAGCTTATTTCCTACCACTTGCTTGGTCCCGTGCTCCTCTGCGGCTTCCCACAGTGGTCTTCTCCTGGCCCTCTTTCTGGCCACATCGCCACTGGCTGTGGCCTCTGGCTCCGACACTGCTGGCAGCACCACTGGGGCTCCGGGTGGCCAGTGCCAGCTCCAGGGATGCTACTGTTGGGCTGGGGCTTCTGCACAGCAGCCCGGGGTTCGGGTCTGGGGATACTGGGTAGAACTAAGAGGGGCAGCAGGGCAGGGCTGAGTGGAGATGCACATCCTGAGATATGTCACCGACTTGGATCCTTCCAGAGACCACATGGTCTTATTAGTAATCATTTACCAGAAAGTTACAGTCTTTTACTGTTTACCAAGATGTTCATGTATTCTAACTTCCCTGAACCTCACAAGTACACCATACCTTGGGTATATTCTCCATCCCTATTTTACAGATGAGGAAACTGAGACGCGGGGAGATTTAAATGACTTGCCTCGGGTTTGAACCCAAATCTCTTGACCCTAAAACATCACATCATTCTACTACACCTGTTGCCTCCCCAGTCCTGTTTCCAGGTAGAGCTGACTCATCAGCATCCTTTCTGTGTGAAAGGGCACCAGAGCTGGGAAGTGACTCAGCACCAGCCCCAGGCCTGGGGTTTCCTGTCTTCTTTCCCCTGCCACCGAGAGCCAGGCTGAGGTACATCCTGGGAAAGCACAAGGAGTCCGGCGACTACTGTCAAAAGGGAAAGAAATTGGGAGGGAAGTCTCAAACCCAGCTTTGGGAACCACACTGAAAAGACGCTGCTCCTAGTGTCTTAGGCTATTTGATTCTTTGGTCCGTTCATTTGTTCATTCAGCAGGCATGTGCGGAGAAGCTGCTGAGCACCAGGCAGTGTTCTAGGTGCTGGGATTTCAGTGGTCAACAAGACAGGCAAAGCGCCCGCTCTCCTGGAGCTCTCGTCCTGGTGTCAGGTGGCAGTGAGTCAGGCAATGGTGAACAAAAGTTTCCACGGTGCCAGGGGCTACACAGAAACTAAGGAAGGGTGATGCGATTAGAGTAATTGGCAGGAGGTGGGAGCGAGGTCTGCTTGGGTTAGTTGCTTTTTATTCCTTTTTTTTCTTCAAAGGCCTTAGAATGAATGAATTTGTCGGTAGTTCTCTTTGTGTGGCAGCTTTCTGTGCCCCCGCTTTGGGTGAGGTTAAAGTGCTAAGTGAAAGTGAGTTATTAGTATGCTGGAGGTTCCTTAATAGAAGGCAGGTGTGCTGTTACTCTCTCTGGATGTGGACCAGTGGTTCCCAAGTGTAGTCCCCAGACCAGAGGTAGAAGCGGCAGCGTCTGGGAACTTGTTAGAAATACAAATTCTCAGCCTCTACCCAAGGCCGGCTGAATCAAAAAATCTCTTTGAAGAAGGCCTCCGGTTGATTCTGCTGCACACTACAGTTGGAGAAAAAGTGGTGTAGAGTATATGCTTTAAGATTTGGGGTTGCCAGTAGTGGATTCCTACAATTCAGCCCTTCTTATGGGTCACAGGAAATGGTCGAGTTTGTAAGATGTTTGTCCAGCTTGGCTTGTGCCATAAATCAAGAGGCAAGCTCCTGGATCATGCTGGGATCTGGTCCAAGCTCTACTGGTGGGCGTCACATCTTGTCCATTCTCCCAGGCAAGCACCTGCTTAGAGGAGGTGTTAGCAGGGGGACACTCATCCTGGAGGTAGCCTAGACGTAGGGCGCAACGATGGGCTACGTGGAGGCTGATCTAAGTGGAGCAGGTTGTTGATTGTGGCTAGGGTTCACACACTTTTCAGTTATGAAACTGCCCTGGTTTGTAAGTCTTTGGTAGATAGATCTGCTTGCACCTGTGTTTGGATGCTCAGTGGTGACAAAAGGCCTTCAGTCCCAAGTAGAAAGTAATCTCGTGACTCTGCTGTACGCTGAGTTCTGATCTAATTTGGTCTCCTTGTCCACTCATAAAATTAGACTGAGGTGACCAGATGGTCCAGATCACCCAGGACTGTCCCATTTCCCCTCCCTGTCCCTCTCAGTCTGGTGTCTCGGATTTGGCCCCGCGTTGCCTACTCCTGTTGGATCTTGTCCAGTCGAGGGACAAAAACGTCCTGACATCTTCATGAAGAATGGGAAGAAAGGAGATTCTGGAAAGCACAGATTGCAATACCGAGGAAACCAACACCTGAAGGGTTGCACCCACACCGGCAGGAGCCCCAAGGACGGCTGGAACTGGGGACTTGCAGGCCCAAGAACCGTGGCGGTAAGTCTGTTTCTCTGGTAGGGCTTAGAGTTAGGCTAGGAGTAGGTAGGAATTGGGAGGTGGGGCTGGGACGACCCCTACTTGGCCAGAAGACAAAGCATGGGAGGCAGATGGTAAAGCAGGAGGTGACAGGGCATGGCGAGGAATCTGAGCTCTTCAGCCCATGCTGGCCTTGCCTCTCTGCTCACACCTTCTGCCCCTTTCTGAATCCTTCCTCTCTGACCGTGCTGCTTCATCCCTGCATCCTCCCTCCCTCCCTCCCTCCTGCTATTCTATTGGCCCTGCTACTCTGGTTAACCTCTTGTACTGCCTCCCTCCCCAGGCTCCTGCTGCGTGCGTCCTGCCCACTGCCCACTCCAGCTTCTGTCTCATTTCTGTTCATTGTTGACATGATGAAAGCAGGAGAATGGTTGAGTCCCATTGTGATAAGCACTCTCCCTGTTTGCAGATGCCAGCAATGACCGGGAGCCACCCACAGCAGTTCCCGAGCTGTCTGTCCAGGACCCACTGAATGGAGCACACACAGGGGGAGTCTTTCTCACTTTGCAGCTGCAAATGCTGCCACAAAGACCAGAGAAGCCAAAGATGCAGCACAAGTCCTATCGTTTCTTAGAGTGACCCTGAGGGAATTGTCTGTTGAGTTGCGGCCAGTCTTGCCAATGGATATCGTGAGAAGAGAATTCCCCTCCTGCATTGGATTCTCTCCTGATGCCATTCCCCACGGACTGTGACCATCTCATGCCCGCCTTTCAGCAGGCGATTCCTGCTTCAGCTCTGGGAGTTCTGATTAACCTTCTCTCTGAGGAAATGTTAACGCCCTCTGCCTCCGAGTGCTGGATTAAACAGTCTTACCTGAAACTGGGTCTCTTTAGGTTAGAAGCACCTCTAGACATTCCTGTGTCTCAGAAGTTGCCAGTTCATGTCACACCTGTTTCGCTTGTGAACAGGGTCCACTCTGACAGCTGCTACCTGGCCTGGTCAGTGTCTCCTGCCATCGGCTCCCAGTGCCTCTCCCCTCCCTGCCTTGTCCCAGGTGAGACTCACACAGTGGCGACACTGCCTCTCTCGGTGGGGACCTCATATTTGGCAGACATGCTTTGGCTGGATGTGTGCGAGGAAGTGTAGTCTTTGTCAATTTGGAGGTGACGGGAGCCCGGCTCCCTCCCTGGGAGAAAGCAGCATTGGCGAGGCCAGGCTTCTTTCCGTGTTCTGGCTGGTTTTACCCTCACAACTCTTACTCTCACCCTGTAGAGTTTCCCCTCATTCAGGGGTGTTGTCCTTTTCTTTCTGCAATCAAAAGTAACTTAGGTTGTTATTTTCAGTCTTGTAAAGTGGCACATGCTTGTGACTCAAGCATCAGAAAGACAAGTGGAAGAAGAGAAAACCATCCCCTAAGCCTATTTGCCCCAAAGACAGCCACGGCGACTGTTGAAGAGCCTCCCAGATCCCTGTCTAGCTTCTAGTGTCACATGTACATACACATGTAACTGATGTCACAGCACCACACATATTCTCTGATAGCACTCATTGTCATTTAATGTCTTATCACAACAGCTTTTCTATACAAGCTTTATGAAAATGATCAAGTGATTTCTTCAGTTACAGAAGAGAAAACTGAGGTCAAGTCTAATTTATAAAAAACAAATGAGGGTGCTAAATCATTTTGTGGAA
This sequence comes from Vespertilio murinus, assembly GCA_963924515.1. Taxonomy (NCBI): domain Eukaryota; kingdom Metazoa; phylum Chordata; class Mammalia; order Chiroptera; family Vespertilionidae; genus Vespertilio; species Vespertilio murinus. The sequence goes on from OZ004706.1 coordinate 28,769,847, forward strand.
AGAAATAAAGCTTCATGGATATAGCTCAAAGAATGCACATTCCCATTTTTTTTAAAAAAGATATTTTTTATTGATTTTTTTTTTTTTTACAGAGAGGAAGAAAGAGCGATAGAGAGTTAGAAACATCCGTGAGAAACACTGATCAGCTGCCTCTTGCACACCCCTTACTGGGGATGTGCCTGCAACCAAGGTATATGCTCTTGGCCGGAATCGAACCTGGGATCTTTCAGTCCAAAGGCCAACTCTCTATCCACTGAGCCAAACTGGTTTTGGTGCACTCCAAATTTATTTTTATTTCTGCCATGAGTCACATGTGTCTGCAGCCACTGCAATATGATTACAGAGATGCACCTTCTTTGTTTACCTGGTCACACATGGCCGGGCGTTTAGGTTGTTTCCAGCTTCCCTCTGTTTTAAGCAGCACGAAAGACGGTGGTTCTAGTTTAATCTTCACATGGATTATTTTCTTAAGGTAATTCCCCAGAAAGAGACCAGAGGACAATTAACGAAGGTTACAAAGACCTTAAAGTATAGAGCCAGCATTAACTACTTTGTGCCTAAATGTATTAGACCCTGGGGAAGGCACACCTGCCCTTTCTCAGAGGACTTCCCATAGCCACCCTTGGGTGACTCAGCCAGCATTGCCTTGCCCAGGACAGAGCATAGCGATGAAGGACGGTGGAGTTCAGCAGAGGGTGAGTGAGGGAGAGGTGGAGTCTGAGTTTGGAATCTGGGTATAGCTTGTGGTTCCTCCTTGGCTACCGAGAAATAGGTCTTCATTCATTCATAACTCATTTATGGAGAGGCAACTGTTGCAAGGTGCCAAGTTGGAGGCTGAGGAGACCAAGATGAATTAAATAGGGATTTCATCCTTAGGGAAATCACAACTTAGAGAAGGTCAATGGCTAAGACCCACATGTACTCCCTTGTGGAGTGAGTTCAGTTAGACATCTCAGGGCAGGAAATGTGTACCAGTCTGAAGTCACACATGATCCACTGGCCTGTTCATCTCAGCTGTCATTTTTCGAGCGTCTGTTAGGCAGTGAGACTTGCTTGCTTGTGGTCATCCTCACTGGGTACCACCTCCTTGAAGGCATTGTCTGTGTCCTTCATTTTCACCTCCAGAGACCTTGGCACCGTCGTAGGCAACGTATTCGGAAGTCTGTTACGTGAGAAATCCAAATGGGAGTGAGCAAAATGAAAGGTAAAGGGATTCATGAGTTGAAACAAAGTCTCCATGTTTTATGTATGTAGGGGAACTTGCATTAATTCATATCCGTCTGCTTGATGGAAACTTTTCCCATTATTTCATTTTCATAAAAGTAACAATCTCATTTAAGAAAATGTGGGAACCAGAGCAAAGGAGAACTGCCACCCTGCCCCGCCACCCTCACCCACGGCAGGCAGCATTTTAGTGACCTTCACCCAGAAACTTTGGTAACTAACAGGTGTTGAGGATAAGAATGGAGAAATATGTGAGGATTTTTACTTTTAATTAAATACATTTAATAGTTAAGTATATTCACATAGTTCAGAATTCAAATAGTATAAAAGCACAGCCATCTGGGTACCTGGACATACCCAGTGGTATTCGTTTCTTGTGTATCATTCTAGAGGTTGTTTTTTTTCTTTTAATTGCATATAAAACTCTATATGTATATAAAATATAAGTGTTTAATGGAGAGCTTGGCAATATTACTGAATTTTTTAAAATATATTTTTAATTGATATTTTACAGAGAGGAAGGGAGAGAGGTAGAGAGCTAGAAACGGCAATGAGAGAGAAACATCGACCAGCTGCCTCTTGCACACCCCCTACTGGGTATGTACCGGCAACCAATATACATGCCCTTGACCGGAATCGAACCCGGGACCTTTCAGTCTGCAGGCCGACACTCTACCACTGAGCCAAACCGGTTTCAGCTTATTATTGAATTTTTAAGTTTAGTCTAACCTATCTTTGTTGATCTTAGTGGCAGGTCTGGGTATAGGTAGAGAAGAGAGAGAAAAGCAGAAAGCTGTGTGTGTGTGTGTGTGTGTGTGTGTGTGTGTGAGTGTGTGTGTGAAGCAGGTGGTTGTTGCTGAAGGAGAGAGCAAAAGGATGAGAAGCAAAGGGACAGAGCAATTATTTGTTCATTCAGTCAGTCAACCAGTATTTACTGAGCATCTATTATGTGCCGGATACTATTCTAGACCCAGGAGAATCCAGAGTGAACAAAAAGATAAAATTCCTTGTCCTTGTGTATATTCTTTAGAAATGGAAGGTCGTAGTAAAAAAAAACACACATAATAAATAAGTCCATTGTGTAGTCTGAGAAAGTGATAAATGCTATGGAAAAAATTAAGTAGGGTGCAGGAGATGGGGAGTCTCAGGAGAATTTTAAAGGCTGTAGTGCGGGCCTTACTGAGAAGGCGGCGTATGCTTACAGACTTGAAGAAGGAGAGAGACTGAGCCCTGCGGATACGCCGTGGTCTCCGAGGAAGTAGCACCTGCGGCAGGAAGAGGCAGGGCAAAGGCTCTGCAGCAGAAGTGTGAGTCCTGGGGGCTGCCTGCAGCCCTGCCCCCCCAGCCCCCCACTGCTCCTGGTGCCCCCACACTGCTCCTGGTGCCCTCTGCACTGAGGCGGGCTGCCCTCAGGTCCCGAAGGAGCCGGGGTCGGGCTGGGGGTTCTGCAGCGCTGAGATTGTCCTATACTAGAGGGTACTTTTTCCTTTCTCAAAATTCTTATCCAAACGTTTAATGTTACTTTCTCCAAGACAATTCCTTGGTTTGGATTTTAATTTAGTCCAAGGAAGGAAAGAAGACAGTAGTGTTGTTTAAATAGAAAAGTAAGACTGAAGCTCACTGAAGGTCCTGGGTCTGAAACCCATCCTGCCCCTTGTTCTCAAGCCTTTGTATTGGGCACATGATTCACCATCTCTGGTCTCAGGTTTCCTCATTGAGAAATCGAAGGGGGTGTAGAGATGGCTTTGGGATGTCCTTGGACCCCACAGCCAGTCAGGACAGGAAGCGGTGTCCGGTGATGGCTGGTAGGACCGCGGGGAGGCAGCGGGGCTTCTGCCAGCCGAGGGCTCTGCGTGTGTGCCCGCTGCCACTGATCTCCCCCCTGAGCTCAGCTTCACCCTTCAAATGGGATATTCCATCTGAGTAAGCACAGAATCCCTGATGGCAGCAGAGGAGACACAGCGGCACTGCTGATTGCTTTCCTCTCCGAGTCTCTTTAAGCCCTGCAGGGGGCGTTTCTTCAGGCACCTAAGCAGCGCTGGCTCTCCATCCATCCAAGGCCACGCGGGGGGAGGGGGTGTCTGGGGGCCCCCCTTTTGTTCTTTTGGTGTCAGAGGTTCCCTTGCTTCCTCACTCCCTTCGCTTTGGATGCCTGGAGTCTTTTATCCGCCCTGGAGAATTAGGCAGCGAATTAGGCAGCGGGGAGGAGAGGGAGTGTGCCATTGGCATCACCGCTGCTCCATGTGGAGCAACGTCGCGATGAATTTAAAAATGGGGATGTGTGTAAGAGGTTGTGGGGGCAGAGCCGCAGCCTTCAGCAGTCTCATTTCGGGGGAAATGTGAAGCATGAATAAAAAAGCCTTCTCTCTTTCACTCTTCAAGTGTGAGTCACCCTGGTTGGAGGTACTTTATGCTGATTCCTCGGCGTTCCCTCTGTTTTGTGTTTGTCATTTCGCATCTTTAGTGTCCTTAGCTGCTGTTAAGCAGGGCAACAGGAGTCACTTCCGGAAGTGGGTTTTTCTTCCCTTCCTGGAGTTTGGTGTATTGTGAAGGGGGGCATTATATTATATTTCCTCAGTGCTGAGGCAGAAATATACACACTCACGTACCTTCCTGAAATGTTCAGTGTGTTGACATCAACTTGTGATATATTCCGAATGCCTTTTTAAACACACACACACACACACACACACACACACACACACACACTCCCTGTGATACTTCTTACATGTTGTGTGATGCCCTTTGTTTCCATCAACTGTTGGGGAGAGAAATTTTATTTGGAATATTCATACCAAGTCTATCGCTAATTATCACTTTAACAATGTGTTATGGAGCGTATCCATGCAGTCATCTGGAAAGGCACATATGCCATGAAATTTGGGCCTTGCTGTGTAGCGGGTGTGCCCACTCCTCGCGTCTCCTCGGCTCTTTGCTCTGGGAGGACGCGAAGGTGGCTTGCCAGGGAGAATGGAGCTGACTTGTAGCTAAATGAATGCATCCTTCATTCTTGCCTTCATAGTAATAATTTCCAGGGTACGCTTTTGAGCGTAAGAAAAAGCCTTAACTTGAAATAACTTGAAATAAAAAACCCTCTGCCCACCAAATGCCCATTCTGGAAAGCTCTGGTGAGTAAATCTGCAGTCCCCCCAGGTCAGCGCCAGGTGGCCAGGTCCCAGCTGCAGATCTCACCGCAGCCAAGAGGAGGCTGCTGCCTCAGTGCCTCCCTCACACTCTGGAGAGAAAGGCGGGGCTAAAACCACCCTCTGATTGGCAGATCCCAGAAGCAAATGGAAAGGAACATCACCATCTCAGGAGAGGCCAAGCAAGAATGCCTCTACCTTTTCTTTCTTCCTGTCCCCTTTTCTCTTGGGAAGAAGAACGAACTCACGTTAGGTCCCTTTGTCAGGATTCTCGGTGGACCTGCGTGTCGGGAGGCTAAATCACATTAGCACAGGGGCACCTGGAACTCTTCCCGGCAGGACTTCCTGGTGGACGTGCACGAAGCCCAGAGGCCGCCTGCGAACATGGCCCGCAGTAATGGGACATGACGGAGCAGACCTCCTGGCCGGAGGGGTCAGGCGCAGGGCAGTGATAAATCAGGGGGCCTTTACGGAGAGCCGGGGATGGAGCAGCAGGATGGAGTGAGCTGCCAGCCCGGCTGCACGTGGCTCCGTGGAGCTTTCTGGGCCCCACTCGTCACATTAGTGGGGATTTTTCTGAGGGCTATGATTTGGATGGTGGTGGAGTTAAATCTGTTCCCGTGCACTTTTTTCCTGATGAGTTTTATTGCATTTGGAGCTTTTTATATATTGATTTTAGAGAGAGGGGATGGGAGAAGTATAGAGAGAAGGAAACATCAGCTGGCTTTGGCTGCCTCTTGCACACCCCACACTGGGGATGGAGCCCTCAACCTGGGCATGGGCCCTGACCCAGAATAGAAGTGGTGACCTCCGGGTTCATGGGTTGATGCTCAACCACTGAGCCACACCAGCCAGACTGGAGCTTGGTTTTGCTAGATGTTGCTTTGGAAATAATAGTAATTATTTTTTGTTGAGTACTTACTATATGTTAGGTACACGATTTATCAAAAAATAATTAATAAGTAACATTAACAGAGCATCTATGACATACCAAACTCTTAAGCACTTTAGGTATTTACCGAGGGCTCTGCAAGTGTGCATGCTGGTCCATGGAGCCATCATTTTCATGTGAAGAAACTGAGGCTCAGAACATTAGGTAACCTGTTCAGAGTGGCCCCGCTACTACACTGTCTGAAGGAAGGTAGTGATTTCACACCTGTCTTTTTCCAGTTACGCCCTTCTTTCCCATGGTAAAGCTGCAGGCGAGAGTGCCCGAGGGACAGTGCGACGGTGGGGTGCAGGGCAAAAAGTGGGGTGTCTCCTTGCTCCGTGTGGTCAGAGGAGATGCTGGTTCTAGGGGGCACCGTGGCTTCTCAATGCTGTGCAGCACTTGGATCTGAGAGCTTTGCACCTGTCTATGAAATAGTGTAAAAACCTGGTGCTGGCTGCTTCCTCCAAGAACTGATCCAATAAACCCTGGATTTCTGGCGTTTGGTGTCTTAGTTCTTGTTTGGGGTCACGGTGGGGCCCTGGAGGAGTTGGGAGGGAATGTGTTTGAGAGGGATAATTCTGGGTGTATTTGCAAAGCAAGCCACCACAGGCAGATCCTGATGCGGCCTCGTCCACGGGCAGGTGGAAGTGGACAGGTGCGCCGTGCAGTGCCGGGGCGGGCGGGGGAGGTGGCCGGGTTGGAGGCGGAAACGCTGGCTGGCTTTGTTGTGGTCCAGCCTGGGTCCAGCCAGGCCACATCTATTATGCTAATAGGTGGGTGATTCACCTCCTTCCTGCGTTTTATTACCGGACAGAGGCTATCACAGCTCTTTGATTTAGCTGGTTAATAAAGTAAGCCATCAGGCTCCACTGCTTAACCGCTGGCTGGACTGCCCGGGGCTTGTTGCTCTCCGGGAGCCTCGTGATACTGTTTTAGGACGGAATGGAGAGGAAGGCATGGCATTCAAAGGCCCTTGGGAAGTCTCCATATACGTATCGAGGGCTCTGCATGTGTGGGAAGCCCCACCAGCCGGGGTCCTGCACCCCCAGTGCCAGGCCTCCTCTGGCTTCTCTTGGCCTGGGACCTGGGGAATCTGACCAGCATTTTGGGTGCCATGCCTGGAGGCTAATATCTGAAGGGTCTGATGAGGTCTGAGATGTCTGGGAGAGAAGGAGGCAGAAGCTGGATGAGGATGTGGGGGTTTCCATTTGGGTCCCCTATAGTTTCCTAGGGCTGCTATGAAAAGTCATCACAAACTGGGTGGTGACTTTCCACAACAAATCCATCTCTCGTGGTTCTGGAGACAAAGAGTCCAAGAACAAGGTGTCGTTAGGGCCACACCTGCCGAAAGCTGTGGGGGAAAAGCCCTTCTCACCTCTTCCTAGGGTCTGGTGGCTGCTGGCTGCGCTGGGAGCTGCTGGGCATGTGAATGTGTCACTGCTGCCCTACTGTGGTCACATGGCCTCCCTGTGGGAGTTCTGTCTCCTCTTTATCTAAGGACACCAATCGTGCTGAATTGGGGGTTTACCCTAATCAAATAGGACCTCATCTTGGCTAATTACATCTGTAAAGATCCTATTTCCAAATAAGGTCATAGTGTGAGGTCTGGATGAACATGAACTTGGCAGGGGGAGGAGGGGCAGGGGGAGGAACATGGTTCACCCCAATCCAGGCCCTTTAGCAACAAGGGATAAGGATGTAGGGACTCTGATGAAGGGATTTGAGAAGGCGGTGTGGGGAGGACTGGACTCAGGCCTCCCTGACAGGCCTAGGGGGCGCCGTGCCATCACACGTCCTGCTCTGTAGCTGAGCTGTCCACCTCGGAGCCACACCTGACGTTGGCAGGTGCAGCGGGGAGTTGGATTTTAAATTGTACCTAATTTAGGTAGTCACATGTGACAGTGCTGCTCTGACCTTCCCAAGATGGACATAAGAGAAGCAAGGAGGCAAATACTTCCAAAGCTTGGGCCGAGTCTGCATCCAGCGGGGTCACCGGAGGTTATGAAGCTGAGCAAGGTGGACTGTTGCTCCCTCTCCCGCCTGGGGCAGGAGGAGGATGTCACAGGAGATCCTCTGCTGGAACTGTGTGTCTGAGTCGGCCAGGTGCAACTCACGCAGGGTCCTCACACCCCACAATGTACCCACAGTCAGGGCCGAGTCGGCACCCTCCCTCTCGGATTTGCACACATGCACAGTGCTCCCACACATGCACAGTGCTCCCACCACCCTGCAGCCGCTGCCCATGCTCTGGGCCTCCGGCTCTTTAGTTAGGAAGAAGACGCCGTACAAGTGCCCACAGGAAGCCCTACCTGCATCTCCAGGGCCAGAGGAGGCTTCCCGGTCCTGCAGCTTAGACCTGCCTGTTCTACAGAGAGCCCAGACTGCACACAGGAGCGAGCACTTGGCATCACAGACCTTTGGAGCCACAGGAACCTCAGCAATGGTCATCCTCAGCAGTGACCAGAGATGCGGGTTCAAAAGTTCTTGGAGCACCGGAGCCTCTTCAGAGGAAAACCCTTTTGGACTCTTGCTATGAGAACAGTAACAGGCTGCTTGGGGTCGGTGGGCGAGGGGAGGAAGAGGCCAGAGATCTTTGTGGGGCCCCACCTTGCTCTCCTCTGTGGACCTTGAAGCATGGGCCAAGGAAACCACAGGTTGAGGCTTGCTCCCCTTCTGGATGCCCAGAGAGGTAGAGAAACTTGGCGAGGGCACACAGCACGTGGTGTGATGAATGTTGTTGATTGGCAGATATCTGATGATCCATTCCTGAGCTCTCCCCAAATGCTCATCCCCCCCCCCTTTTTTTTTAAATTCTCACCCAAGGATATGTGTGCCATGCCAGCACAGCCAAGGCTTCGGAGAGCCTGAGGGAGGGGGCAAGTTGAGCCTTTATTTTATAGCCAGAGGTAAACAAGGTAGTGGCCACCATAGTTACAATGTTCTTGTGAGTTTCACTTGTTTTGGCAGCACTTGCTGCCCCTCCCACAGCCCATTAGCTACCCAGAAAAGGTCTAGGGGGCGCCATAAGGCCAAGTTTAATTATGCTAAGAGGGCTGTGCCCTGGAAGCTGGGACTTGTTTGTGGCTTTGCCAACAGGTCAGTCCCAGGCTTAACCCTATAGCTGCTCCCTACAGATACGTTTTTATTGATTTTTTTTTAAGAGAGAGAAAAGGTGAGAGAGAAACATCCATGTGAGAGACAAACATTGGTTGCCTCCTGTGCGCACCGTGACTGGGGATCGAATCCACAACCTTTTGGTGTATGTGGATGAAGCTCCAACCAGCTGAGCCACCTGGCCAGGGCACTTGACACCTTTTTGAGAGATGATGACTTAGTTCAGTTGTCAGCTGTTATGAATAAACTGTGGGATTTCAGCTCTAGGATCACGTGCCCTTTCTGACTTTAGTCCCCTCCAGGGGTGGTGTTTTGTTGAGTTGTTGAGATTTGCAGCTGGTTTTAAGTTATGCCTAATTACCTCTCCCAGCTACCAAGCATCAAATGCCTGCCTGCACATGCTGGGGACTGGGCAGTCACCTCATTGTGTCATTAATTTCCACAAGTTGGCAAAGTTGGTATTAATGACCCCATTTTATAGATCTGTGGTCGGCAAATTGCGGCTCTCGAGCCACATGCAGCTCTTTGGCCCCTTGAGTGTGACTCTTCCACAAAATACCATGACCTGGGCGAGTCTATTTTGAAGAAGTGGTGTTAGAAGAAGTTTAAGTTTAAAAAACTTGGCTCTCAAAAGAAATTTCAGTCGTTGTACTGTTGATATTTGGCTCTGTTGACTAATGAGTTTGCCGACCACTGGTATAGGTGAAGAAACAGAAGCTCAGAGAAGTGGAGACAGATTCAAAGTCCATGCTTTTTGCATAGGCAGATACTGCCTCCTTAGGAAGATGGAGATTGACGTGAAATACCCAAGATAAATTAAAAAGAATGTCCTAAGAAAACAAAAATGTCATTTAAGGGCTAAGATCAGACAACGTGACTCAGGAGGGAAGGGAAGGCCAGACCTGAGGCTGACCACAAGCGGATGCGAGTCAGCCAAGAGTCCAGCAGCAAGGCTGTGGGTCTGAAAGTGTGGAAAGAAAGCAAGGAGTGAAATGACTAGATTATAGAAAGAGAGACTAGTTTAGTGGTTGTCGGGGGAGGAAGGGTGATTGTGGGGGTGGCTATAAAATACGGCAACACGAGGGATCCTTGTGGTGATGGGAATGCTCTGTATCTTTCCTGTATCAATGACAGTATCCAGGTTTCATATTGTGATATTTTAATGTAGTTTGACGGGATTTTATCACTGGGGGAAGCCGGGGGAAGGGTACATGGGATCTCCCTATATTATTTCTTATAACTCCATGTGAATCCACAATTTTCTCAACAAGCTTAATTTAAAAATATATAAACCCTGAAAAAAAGCAAGCAAGCAAGCAAGGGATTCATGGGGCTGTTTGTGTCCAAGGGGCAGAATTCCAGTTTTTCCATGCACTGAAGGGAGAGCTGGAGTGTCGTCTTCTGCAGCAAAGATGTGCTCACATATCCGCATTAGAGGCGTTGGACTCAGCATGGGCCCTGTAGAGCCAGGGCCACGCCCGCCTGGGAGCTGCTAAGGTAGAAAGCAATAGAGAGACAGTGTGACAGAGGCCAATCAGAATCCCCAGAGACGGTGGGATGTTGGATAAATGCTGGTCAGTCAGGCAAGCAGCAAACACTTGAGTGCCTATTGGATATCAGGGGCTATTCCAGGCAAGGGACAATAAAGTGAATAGGGCACATCAGGTGCTGACAGGTGCTATGTAGAAGACAGAAGAACAGAACGTGACAGTGACTGAGATGGAGTGGTCAGGGAGGGCTTCTCTGAGGAGGTGACATTGGAGAAAGACCTGAACAATGAGAGGAGGTAGATATGTAGGGAGAGCAAGTACACAGTTCCTGAGGCATATAAGCTTGTGTTGGAGGAAAATCAAAAGACCTTGCTTTGTGTGTATGTTAGGGGAAGGGTAAAGGGAGATGAAGTTTAAGAGATAGGCAAGGGCCAGATTCTATAGGTTCTTGTGGACTTTGCTAAGGAGTTGGTATTGGGAAGCCCCTGGAAAGTCTGAATTTCTGTGTGAGGGGCAAGAGTGGAAAAAAGGGGACCATCATCTGCTACTGCAAAAGTCCAGGCAAAGATGGTGGTGGTGTGACTAAGGCTTTGCCTGTGGAAGTGGAGAGAGTTGTTGGGTTTGGGGATATTTTGGAAGCAGAGCCATCAAGGATTTACTGGCCATTTGAACGTAGTGGGGAGGAAGAGAAAAAGCCAGTATGCCCCATAGGTTTGCCAGTCACATCCTACCACAGCTAACTCTAGGAGATGAGTCATATTCTTTTTGAACCTTGTGAATTTCCTTCAGCGGTCAACACTAGAAATGACGATTGGCTGAGAACCAGTAAGTTGGGGTGGTTACCAGGTGGGAATCCAGTTACCAATTTCATTGATCTCAGTTCTTCGACTCACTCTTGCTGCAGGGAACAGAGAACACACTCATATAGTCTAGTTGATAGGGTTAATTACAAGGATCCTGGAGGTGAGAGAGTTCCAGAAACTATCCTGAAAGCTTCCCTTGGAACCCCAAAGAGAGGTCACCATCATGACCATAGGCACCATCACAACCAAGGCATCTCTGGACCCAGGTGATTTCTCCGTGGTCCTGACTTAACTGTCCTCACTGCGCTGCAGATGGGCCTTTCTCATTCTTCACCCTTTGGGTCTCACACCCAGCCCCCAACAGGGAGAGTTGGCTTGGACTGGCCAGTCCACCACAAGTGGACAATTCTGGATGTTGATGACTTGCAGACTAGCAGGGCTCAGGAAAAGGGAGAACCTTTTGTCTGCAGCCTCAGATGAGGTGCTGTGTCTCCCATGATGCTTGAAGTGGTCAGGAGAGGCTCTGGGGCCCCACCTAACTCTTTCCTAGGCTCCAGGGACCTCCTGCTTTTTGTTTTGTTTTGTTTTTAACAGTAATTACAGATCTGAGGAGGCAGAGGAAAGGGCACAGATTTTGGAGTTAGGCAGCTCTGGCTTCAAGTTCTACCTCCACCTTCATACCTCTGGCTCTGGACTAAACTCAGCTTCTCTGAGCATCGTTTCCTTGTCTCTAATTTAGGGATAATGTCATCCTGACACTTTATTTCCCTCCTTTCTTCTTTCCTCCTCTAAGCCAGTAGGTCTGAATATAGATGGTCAATGGGTGAAAGGCCTTAACACCAGACTTCCCATGTGGCACTGCATTGCGTAGGAAGCTGGACTTGGTGGCCTCTGTTTCCTGCCAGGGCTGGAGCTATAAATCAGTGACAAGAACAAACTCTTATGGTCAGCAGGGCCATCTGGAGACTCTGATGGACCCTGCTTCCAGAACCACCGTCCTAAGCATTTGGGTCTTTTAACTTCAAAGTTTTTCTTGCATGTGTGTAGTCATGAAATTGACATCTGAGAACCCACGCTCAAGGGATGCTGGGAAATGCTCCGGGAAGCTCCTTTCCAGTTCAAACATTCTATGATTCCCATGTTGTTTCCAGAGAGAGCAATTTTGAGCTGCAAAACCATGTACAGTGATAGCAGGCTGGAGCTGTCAGAACCCCCAGTAATCACCACATATAGTCACCTCATTCTGCAGATGAGAAAACTGGGGCCCAGGAAGGTCAGGGACTTGCCTAAAGTCACACAGGAAGATAATGGCAGAAACCAATTTGAGGCTCCTCACGCTCAGCCCAGTGCTTTCCATTGTGAATGAATGTGCATCTTCTCATCCATTCACGCAACAAATATTTCTTAAGGGCTTGCATCATGCTGCTTAGGAGCTGGGTACCCAGTGGTGAGCAGCATGGCAGGTATCTTTCCTCTGGATCTTACCTCTTGGCGGGAGAACATGAACAAGAAAGCAAAGACCAAGACAATTCCGGATGTTGATGACTATATAGAAGGAGGGTGGGGGAGAGTGACATGCTAGCAATTGATTTGGGCAGGGAAACGTTAGAGAGGACTGTCAGAGAAGTCCTCGCTGAGACGGTGCATTGGAGATGAGCCACGAATACAGTGAGGGGGTGAGTCGGGCAGGTGTGGGGATAAGAAAGTTCCAGGAAGAGCCAAACTGCTCCTACCTCCCAGGCTCTTAATGCTGGGACCAACTGTCATAGGTCAGGTTCCCCAGGCAACAGACCGGGAGCTGGAGATCTGTGTGCAGGAGGCTTCCTGGGGAGAAAGGGAAGGAGGCGAGTGGAGGGGAGCACCTTTTCTCTGTGGCCTCTGATGAGGTGCTTACAACAGGGGGGCTTGACAAGCATCACTGAAGGAGCCTAAGCTCCTGAGATGGTGCTTTGAGCTCTAAGATCCTGGGCAGGCCACGTGTTCTTTTTTTTTAAAAAAATATTTATTGTTGAAAGTATTACATATGCCTTCTTTTCCCCCTTTAACTTCTCTCAGCCGGCCCCCGCGCACCCACCCTAGGCCTTTACTACTCTATTGTCTGTGTCCATGGGTTATGTATATATGCATATAAGTTCATTGGTTGATGTCTTCCCACCCTCCCCCGCCTTCCCTCTGAGGTTCCCTCTGAGGAACAGTCTGTTCCTGCTTCTTCGTCTCTGGGTCTATTTGGTTATGTTGTTCATTAGATTTCACATGTGAGTGAGATCTTGTGATATTGATCTTTCTATGACGGGCTTATTTTGCTTAGTGTAATGCTCTCCAGGTTCATCCATGCTGTTGCAAATGGTAAGACTTTTTTTCTTTTTTACAGCTGCATAGTATGCCATTGCATATACTAGTATATACCACAGGTTTTTAAATCCAATCATCTGTTAATGGGCACGTAGGCTGTTTCCAAATATTACTATTATAAATTGCATTGCTATGAACACAGGGGTGCATATGTCCTTTCTGATTCATGTTTCTGATTTCTTAGGATATATTCCTAGAAATAGGATGACTGGGTCAAATAGGAGTTCCACTTTTGTTTTTTGAGGAAACTCCATACTGTTCTCCACAGTGGCTGCACCAGCCTGCATTCCCCCCAGCAGCGCACGAGGGTTCCCTTTTCTCCACATCCTCCACAGCCCTTGTCGTTTGTTAATTAGTTGATGATAACCATTCTGACAGGTGTGAGGTGATACCTCATTGTTGTTTTGATTTGCATATCTCGGACGATTAGTGACTTTGAGCATTTTTTTTCAAATGCTTTTTGGACTTCTGTATGTCCACTTTGGAGAAATGTCTATTTAGGTTCATTGCCCATTTTTAATTGGATTATTTATCTTCCTTTTGTTAAATTGTATGAGTTCCCTATTCTTGATCAGCTTGAGGTTCTTCCTCTATACAGTGGGCCTTTTGGAAATTTACAGAATTCACAATATGCAGCTGGGCACCTACCACCACTGGAGTGGGGTGCCCATGGGTGGGTTTACAGTCCCAGTGGTCCACCAATATTAGTGGTTCTCCATCTTGGCTGCACCTAGGAAGGAAAATATTCCCACCAGGGTGCACCTTAGGCTTCTTACACCAGAGTCTCGGAGAGTGAGATTTGGGACCTACACCCTCCCATCCCCGCCCGCCTTTTCCCAGTTGATTCCATAGTGGCCAAGGAGGAGGACCATAGCTTTAAGGTATCTCTCAGGAATGCCTTCCGAGCTGGCGGTCCAATCCTAGAATTTCCCAGGGAAGGCCATTCTTCATCCCTTAAGGAAGGGTTACATTTTGGACATAGGCAAAAGGCAGAAGTCTATCAAATCAAATTGGGAGTGCAACTTGGATTGTTTTAAAAAGTGAAACTATCTTCTAAATAAGGAGAGTAAGTCCCCAGTGTGGTTTGGAATTGGTTCTGACAAAGGTAGTCGTGAGCATCTGCAGATCACAGATGTGACGGTGAGCAGGCAGGGACACTGGGGAGTCCTGAAGTCCGGGGTGGGGACCTGCCAATGGCCACCCCAGTGCCCTGATCCCTCTGAACTCCACAGCACACCAGCTGTCTTTACCGGGGTCTAGAGTGCACTTGTAAGAATGAGAGTCATTCTCTTCTGTAATGTGCAGCTGGGTATGAGGTCTGAATGTAGACATTTTGTGACATAGAATGAACTTATGGAAAGGGAATCTGTGACCTCAAGGAGTCCATTGTGTGGAGAATGTGAGTTTGGGTAGAGATTGTCCCTTCTGTGTTCACTCATCCCTCCCCAGCATTACACTACCTTATAGTCCTGGGCCCCTGTCTCTCCTGGCTCTGAGCAGTCTTGCCAGATGGTTGAGCTGTACCAAATCCACCTGTTGGTGAAGACTCTCTCTTCAGAGCTACTATCTGGATGGGGTGGCCTACCTTCTTCCTGCCCTTCCAGCCCACATACCTGCAAAGAGGACACAGCTTGTCAAGACACAGGAACTGGCCAGGTGCTATATTGAAGAAATTGTGAGTCTGGAGAATGCTAGTCACATGGGTCACATTTATTTTATTTTATTTATTATTTTATTTATTATTTTGTTATTTTACTAGAGACCTGTGAAAATTGTGCACTGGGGGATGGGCTGCACCCTCTCACAGTTAGGGAGCCCTCGGGGATGTCTGATTGCTGTAGAGGCGGGAGAGGCTCCTGCCACCACTGCTGCACTCGCCAGCCATGAACCTGGCTTGTGGCTAGCAAGCAGCGCTCCCCCTGTGGGAGTACACTGACCACTAGGGGGCAGCTCCTGCATTGAGTATCTGCCCTGTGGTGGTCAGTGTGCATCATAGCGACTGGCCGTTCTGCCATTCGGTTTATTAGCATATTAGCCTTTTATTATATAGGATTTGATTATTTTATTTGATTATTTTATTTTGTAAGAACACTTAACATGAGATATTGCCTTTTAACACCCTCTTTTTTTGTGTGTACAGCACACTACTGCCAACTACATTCAAGGCTGTACAGCAGCATGCTAGACCTT
This sequence comes from Vespertilio murinus, assembly GCA_963924515.1. Classification (NCBI taxonomy): domain Eukaryota; kingdom Metazoa; phylum Chordata; class Mammalia; order Chiroptera; family Vespertilionidae; genus Vespertilio; species Vespertilio murinus. The sequence continues at coordinate 28,785,094 of OZ004706.1, forward strand.
ACCTATCTTGCTCAACTTTATGCCCTTGGACAACAACTTTCCCCCAGCCTTTGGTTTGAATCTATGAATTTGACTAATTCAGCTACTGCATATAAATGGGATCATGCAGTATCTGTCCTTCTGTGACTGGCTTATTTCCTGTAGCATAATGCCCTCAAAGTTCTTCATGTTGTTGCATTTGGCAGGTTGACTAATATTCCATTGTATGCATAGACCACATTTTATTTATCTGTTTATTCATTGGTGGACACTTAAGTTGTTTCCATATCTTAGCTCTTGTGAATAATGCTGCAATGAACACAGAGTGCTATTGCTTCAAGGTTCCTGTTTTCAATTCTTTTGGATCTCTACCCACATGAGGGAGTACTGGGTCATAACTTTCTGAGGAGCCTCCGTACTGTTTTCCATAGCAGCTGCACCAATTTACACTCCCACCAGCAGTGTGCATGGGACTCCCATTTCACGTGGGTTGCTTCTCCTTGCTCCACTGACTTCCTCCCCAATCTTCTGTTGAGTTTGCCTATGCTGTGTGTCCTGCAGCTATTAAGTGACTGAGCTCACACTCAAACTCATGGCTGCCTGACTCTGTGAGAAAGACCACCGATGGCCACCTGGAGCCTGGATCTGGGCCTGGGGTGTAGAGGAGAGGCAGAGGGGAGTCCAGCTAACTCAGGGCTGTGATCGAGTCCACTGGGGTTGGCACAGGGAGCTGGGCATCATCCCAGAAGCCTGTAGCTCCCAGGGTGTGCGTGTCCTGGATGAAGTGTAGGGAGTTTGCTGACTGAACCAATGCTGGAGGGCTTTCCAGGCAGAGGAAATGGCACTCACCAGAGCATGGAGGCCAGAGCCATGACTCATTGGGCAACTACAAATAGAAGAATGGACACTTGTCCAAGGTGTCCTTTGATGTCAGTGTTTGAAGAAGCCAAAGGCCTGTGATTTTCCTGCCTGTCTTCTCCCTCCTTCCCTTTCTCCTCTCCCTCCTGTCCTTCTTCCCCCTACCAACTCTTCCTTCCTATCGATTCTGACAACCTTTAGAAAAGATAGGCCCTGCTGGAACTGCCCAGGGAATTAGAATCGATGAGATGTGAGTGTAACCATGACAGGAACCTTCCTCATGTTCTCACTTGTGACTTGGTTCTACAGGAGTAATTTAATTACTGGAGCATGTAATGTATTTATTAATGATCTAGATCTGTTGCTTCTAATCACTCTTGAGTCTCTTCTTCAAACAAAGCCCAGCAGTCACAGAGATGGGCAGAGCTGCTCTGGCTGGGTTGAAGGGAAAACAGGGCCTAGCTTGGCCCTTCCCTCACTGTCCCCACCCGCCCCTCACCAGAAGTACCTCATGTATCTCATCTGGACCCTGTGGGGTACCTTTAGACAATGTGAAAATCAACTCAGCTAGAATTAGGTGCAAGAGGGGCGTTCATTTGCAGGTGGTGGTGAATTGGCAAAACTGGCTAATAGCAGGAAGAGATGTCACTAGGTCAGCCAATGGGGTGAGGAATGGAAAGTGAATCAGAATCAGAAAATCAAGTTGTTTTGAGATTTTAGGTGTTGCCAGCGAGGACATCCAGTGGAGCACTCTTGGTGGTAGTGGAAAATGTGAATGTAATCCATGGATTTGTGGTGCAACAAGAAAGCACTTCTCTATCTATCCAGACTCGTGTCTATTACCTGCTTTAGGAGGGATTCCCTGGTCTTTGCTGTCACAGCTCCTGAGCTTTGGGGTGGCCTGGTTACTGCCTTCTCTGGGTAGCTGTTTCTCCTGCCCAGACACAGTAGAAGTAGGGAGGAGCTTCAGGGACAGGAAAGAACTGAGGCTTTGCAGATAGTAAACAGATGAATGTGGGTTCCATGTTAGCTGGGGAAGACACCATACTCTTTGAGCTTCACTCTGTGCATCTGTAAACCAGACGTAGTAAATTCTCAACTAAAGCATGAATGAGTTAATGTGGCTGCTTGGTGCTCAGGGGATGGAGGCACTCAGCTATGTTTAGTCTAGTCTACTATTGCCTGAGTCAATGTCATTTCTCCCTGACTACTGCATGTTCATTATAGAATACGTACTTTAAAAAGATATACTTTTATAAAAAAGTATATTGAAGAAAAAAAATCTCCTGCTATCCCACCACCTAGCAACAACTGCTGTCAATGTTTTTATGTATTTCCTTGTAGTCTTTTTTCTGGATGTATATACACATATACTTAGAAATAATTTTTACTGTATATGTAATTGAGGATTGTTTTATTTGTCTTTTAGCATATTATGAACATTTTTATATTTCATTTCCCACAATTATTTTGAAAACATGATTATTAGTGGCCTGATATCCTATTATTTGGATCCACCTTAATCTACTTAGCTATTTCCCCAGTGATCATTTAAGCTGTTCCTTATTTGTTACCATTCTTAATTAAAATTAATGTCATTTATCAATGCTGCAATGAGCACCCCTCTACATATTATTTAGGCCCATCTCTGATTATTTCATTGCATAAGTACATTACGGGGTCAACTGGAATATAAGGCTACTGATGTTTATTCCCAAACAAAACCCTTGTATCAGTTAACACCCTGAGCTGAGTTTTGAAGGATGAGCAATTTCTGAGGTTACATTTCCCCTTCTGTAAAATGGAGACAGTGGTAGAGCTTGGCAGTGTTTCGTGCTGAATGGGTTTGTGCACATGCGTAGTAAAGCCCCTGGCCTGGTACCTCGTGCCTGCCCTTCTCCCTTTATCTTCTCTGTTGCTCAGACTAATTGCTTTATGAGTTAAACCACGCTGTAATTACATGTTCCTTAAAAGCCTAGAGAACTTCACATCCATGCACGCATACTTAAAGCCCCGAATAAATGCTGCTACAAACCCAAGCCCAGACTTTCTGTTTAGAATCTTCCATTTGCTGGAGCCCCTAAGTCCCTCACTCAGCCCCTGCCAGTGGCAGGACAGTTTCCAGCCCCTCGCTTCTGGGGAGGCCACTGTGGGAAAGAGAAATAGGCCTTTTATAAACTATTGACTAAGGAGTGATAATGTGCAGATTCTGGAAAATAAAGGGGCATTCCCACTTGTGAGACAGAAGGCCTCAAGTAAATTGGGGGCCACAGCCAATTGTGCTGGTTGTGGCCTTCACAACTTGGTGTACCCCATGCACCTGAAGGCCCTCAGTCTTTCGGGGCTGTAGGGAGGTGGAGACAAAGGGTCTCTGAAGATCAAAGGTGGTGAGGGTTAAGTGAGTTGTTATAGATGGAAGCATTTCGAATGGAGCCTGAAATTTGGTGGTGATCACCAATAAATGTTAACTCTGATTCTTATTCCTATGAGTTTATGTTCCTAAGTGTCATGGGAAAGACTAGCTTGTCAAAAATAGTAACCAGACTCAAGATATGTTTTCTAGTTTCTTGAGTATTAGAGCATTTTTAAATGGAGATTGGGGATGTTGGGCTGTCGATTGGTAGGTGGGTTGTGTAGGTTGCAAGGAAAAATGCCAGGATTAGGGTCCAGGCCACTCCTTAACATTGGCTATGTGATTCTGTCTTCAGTAAAAACGAGGTGTTACTTTTGCAACTATACAGGAATATATATATATATATATATATACATATATATATATATATATATATATATATATATATATATATGCCTAAGCTACTATTATGCCCCAATGACTGGTCGACCAGTTGTTATGATGTGCGCCGACCACCAGGGGGCAGACGCTCAATTCAGGAGCTGCCCCTAATGGTCAGTGTGCTCCCACAGCCAACCTTCCACAGTCTCTCCTTCTGGCTGGCTCACCCCCTGATAGGCCTTGATTGCCAGCCAGGCTGAGGGACCCCACCCATGCATGAATTTGTGTACAGGGCCTCTAGTTAAGTTATAAAATGATGGATGGCATTTTGATAAAGCTGGAAAGTGATCAGTGAAAAGTAAATGGTGGAAATGTATCACTGAAGCAGTTGGGAAACAGCTATCACCCCAAGAGTGTGGGGCCTTCTGAGAGGGAAGAGTGTGGCGTTCAGAATGAGAAGCCCCAGGGTGGAATCTTAGCGTTTCCTGGAGCCAGTTCCTTACATTCTGTGTGTCCTCATTCCTCACCTGTGGAATAGGATAATAATACTCAGCTGCTCACCCTTCTGACGCTGATGTGAAGATAAAGCCAAGTTGGTAGAAACGTGCTCTGAACACTGAAAAGCCCTGGACAAGGGTGGTTTTACTACAGATTATATCTGTCACAGGGTCCACAGCCAGCTTCTTTGCTTCTGCTGCCTACTTTGAAATGGCAAGTAACCAGACTTTTATGTGCCAAGAGAGAAATGAGTGGATTTTTTACATACTTGTTTTCAGTGCTTTTGAGTCCTTGGCAGGAGTTCGCTGGTGTTCTGGCGCCCTCTTGGAATGGCCAGGGCTGGAAACAGGGCTGTGTGTGCACCCAGGGGCACCAGAGGGAAGACAAAAGCTGCTGTCTCCCACCCACCTACACGCCCAGTGCTAAGGGGGTTTCTTTGTTGCCCTCCCCAAAGGCAGGGCAGGAATGTGCAGCCTGGGCGGATTCCTCTTCTTTCTGTCCCCATAGGTCACCACTCTGGGTGGCCTGTGCCCAGGGAGAGTGTGAATGAGGTGGCAGGCAGAGCCAGGAGCGCCCAGCCCCCAGCCAGGATGCAGTCGGGGATTCTGCCTCCTTCCCAAACTGCAAGTTGCCTGGAAACATATGGGAGGCTCTGGGTAAGAAGGGAGGGATATGTCACTCACCATGTGACCTCAGTCAAGTTACTCTAACTGAGTCTGAGTCTTGTGTTCTTCTGTGAGATGGGAACGGTGACCTCTCCACCTCCAGGTTTTCTCAAGGAGGTTTAAGCCGTTGATGCAGTCTTCGATGCACTCCTCAGCGCAGGCTGTCTCTAAACACCACAGACTGGGTGGCTTACACTGCAGCTGCTTCATTTTCTCACTGTTCTGGAAGCTACAAGTTCAAGATCGGGGTACTGGTCTGGTTCAGAGATTTGGGTGGAAAGTTCACACAAAATTTGAGGCTGCATGCCTGGGTCTCTTTTTTCTAGGATTCCACCAGTCACTTCTTGTCATTGCCACCATTGGAGTTTCACCACCCCAAGTTGCTGTGGCCCGACATTGGTCTAACAGCTGCAAAATGGGAAGCTCACCTCAGGGGGCTCCCTTTTTCTAAGTGTCAGCTCCCCTCCAGAGTCTGCCTACCTTAGGCTTTCACTCTCCAGTGCCTTTGGGTCATCATTTATTATTGTTGTTACTGCTGTTTTAACATATGGTTGTACTAGCAACTAAGTCAGTGTTTTTATGTCTGGGTATAGTTATTAATTTTAAAAATCAGTAGATGAGTTAAAGATCTAATAAAACACAGAAGAAAAATGTATTAGCAAAGGTAGAACTGGGTAAATTACCACAAATGTAGTACACAGGGGTGAAAATATGAAAGAAAGGAGAACGTCTAAGGAATCTGTCTAAGAAGAATTTCAAAAAAAGAGATTTGAGAGAATGGAGAAGAAACAATAAGCAAATAAAGGCTGAGAACTTTTCCTAATTGAATACATTCATGTATTGATAAAGGAATCACAATGAACTTCCCCCAAGTAGGATTAATGAGAGGAGAAGTATACTCTAATTCTGCATATTGTGATGAAACTGAAGAATATCAAAAACAAAAAGAGATCTCAAAATAATTGGGGAGGATCAAATTATCTACAAAAGGAAAGTGATTAGGGCAGGAGTGGGCAAACTTTTTGACTCGAGGGCCACGATGGGTTCTTAAACTGGACCGAAGGGCCAGAACAAAAGCAACCTGACCATGCTGGCACTCTCATCTTGGGCTGCTGGTGAAGGAGCGGAGGGGAAAGCAAGAGAACCCTCCGCTCTTTTGGCTCCGCGGGCCGGATAGAACAGCCGAATGGGCCGGATCCAGCCTGCAGGCCGTAGTTTGCCCACGGCTGGATTAGACTGATGCCCCATAGGCCAAGCCCAACCCACCCCCCCCCCCCTGTACTTCCATGGAATCATTTCAATTGCTGAGAAAAAAATAACTAATGTGGAATATTATACCTTGTTAAACTATCATTGAAGAATAAAAATAAAATAAAATATATTGCAGAATAAACTTCAGGGAGAAAGAAGTTATACCCAGAAGGGAGGAAGAGAGAATAACATTGAGCAAAGAAACAAGAAAACATGTGAATCAATATAAATAAACATTTACTTTTAAAGACAACATACATTTGTTTTTAAACAAATCACAGCCCTGGCCGAGTAGCTCAGTTGGTACGAGTGTTGTCCGATGCACTGGAGTTATGGGTCCCATCCCTGGTAGGGGTTTATGCAAGAGTCAGTGGATGAATGCATAAATTTGTGGAACAGCAGGCCGATGTTTCTCCCTTTCCCTCTCTTGAAGCTGGAGTCAACTGTTACTTCTGCTGGGCCCAGAGAGTGCAGAGCCAATAATAGGATCAGTAGACAAGTAAGATCTTCATTGCCCCTGCTTCCTTCCCAACCCATTGGGGGCTTGAGAGTGAAAAGAAAAGACTCTCACCATATCTCCTTTCCATGAGCCCAAGTTCCCACCTGGGTATAGCTTGGAGGGGAGAAAACACCTGCAGCCTGTCTATTGATGGGCAGATGATATCTTACCTTGAAAGAAGGATGTAAGCGTGCCTACATGCAATAAAGATGTGTTGAGGGCCTATTCTGTGCCAGGAATTAGTCAACCCTGGGGATTTAGCAGTGTATACAAAACACATAAAATACCTTTCTTCATGGAGCTAACATTTTTATGGATTAGTATCTAAGACTAGATACTAGTATTTTTTAAGTTGATATTTTATGTTGTCACTTAAAGTGACCATAGGACTTTCTGTTATGTAGAAGAGAATAGGAAATTCAGGGGCAAGTATATATAAACTAGATATTTAAAACATTTGAATGTTAATGGATGGCTATTTGCCAGACAAATACTGCCAAAAGAAAGCTGATATAACTCTATTACCATCAGAGAATAGCTTGTTAACAAAGAATGTTGTTAAGGATTTTTTAAAAAGGGTTCATGAAGCTGTAACAATTCTGAACTTGTTTGTACCAAGTAACTTCAAAATACACAATGCAAAACCTGGCAGAAAGGCAGGAAGAAATAGATCCGTTATCATACAGGGAAATTTAAACATAATACTCTCTGCAACTGATAGAGTAAACAGACTAAAGGAAATTACTAGGAATACTGAGTATTTTAACAAGACAATGGACAAGCTTGATCTAAAGCAGAGATTGGCAAATTATGCCCCATGGGCCAATCCCAGCCCACTGTCTGTTTTTATAAGTAAAGTTTTGTTGGAACATAACAGCATTCATTTATTTAATCATGACTATGGTTGCTTTTGTGCTACAACAGCAGCATGGAATAGCTTGACAGACTATCTGCAAAGCTGAAAATATTTACTATCTGGCTCTTTTAGGACATTTGTTGACCTTGATCTAAACCATTTATCAAAATCCCTGCCTCTAGAGTAAAGCACTGAACAGATTGTCAAATTACATAGGGAAGGCTGGGGAGTGTTGGGGAATGGGGGAAAGAGATTAACCATAGGACTTGTATGCATGCATATAAGCACAACCAATGGATACAAGACACTAGGGGTTTGGGGTGGGATGAGGACATGCAACAGGAGTTAGGGAAGGGTGGAGGAAGGTCATTGGGGGTGTGGGGGAAAAGGAGATATATGTACTACTACATGTAATACTTTAAACAATAAAAAAGTTATTATTCATAGGTAAAAAAAAAAATCCCTGCTTGTAACAATTGAAGAGTACACATTCTTTTCAAGCACAAATGAACATTTGTAAAAATTGATAATATAGCAAATATCAAGTAATGAAAAATAACCAATTCTATATAATAAAAGCTTAATATGCTATGTGTCCAGTTGTCCAGTAAGCCATTCAACCAATCAAAGCATAATATGCTAATGATATGCTAAGGCCACTCAACCACTTGTTATGATGTGCACTGACCACCAGGGGCAGATGCTTCAACCAGTAGGTTAACTTGCTATTGGGGTCCAACCAATGGGTACTGAGCGAGATGGGCTGGACACGCCCCGGAGCCCTCCCACAGTTCCTTTCCAGCTGGCCAACTGGGGGGGTCCCTTGACCTGGCCTGTGTCCTCTCATAATCTGGGACCCCTTCGGGGGATGTTGGAGAGCCAGTTTTGGCCTGATCTTGCAGGCCAGGCCAAGGGACCCCACTAGTGCACAAATTCATGCACTGAGCCTCTAGTATCATATATGTCTCTAACTAAAGTAAAAACTTAATATCATTTGCCACAAAGAGTTAACTTAGAAGTAAATAATGGAGAATTCAGCAATGTAGCAGGATACAAAATTAATGCCAAGAAATCTATGGCATTTCTATACACCAATAGTGAACTTACAGAAAGAGTGACTAAAAAAGCAATCCCATTTACCATTGCACCAAAAAAATTAAGATACCTAGGAATAAACTTAACTAAGGAGGTAAAAGACCTATACATGGAAAACTACAAGACATTGAAAAAAGAGATAGAGGAAGAGTAAACAGATGGAAGAACATACCATGTTCATGGATTGGTAGAATCAACAGCATTAAAATGTCCATACTATCCAAAGCAATCTATAGATTCAATGGACTCATTAAAATACCAATGGCATATTTCACAGACCTATAAAAAACTCTCCAAAAATTCACCAGGAATAAAAAAAGACCCCAAATAGACACAGCAATCCTGAAAAAGAAGAACAAAGTAGATGGAATCTCAATACCAGATTTCAAGCTGTATTACAAAGCCACTGTTCTCCAAAAAGCCTGGTACTGGCACAAGAACAGACATACAGACAAATGGAATAAAATAAAACCCAGATATTGACCCAAACCACTATGCTCAATTATTATTTGACAAAGGAGGCATGAACATACAATGGAGTCAAGACAGTCTCTTCAATAAATGGTGTTGGGAAAATTAAACAGATACATGCAAAAAAATGAAACTAGACTACCAACTTACACCATACACAAAAATAAACTCAAAATGGATACAGAACTTAAACATAAGATGGGAAATCATAGAAATACTAGAGGAATCCACAGGCAGAGAAATCTCAGACATATGCCGAAGCAATTTCTTTACTGATACCACTCCTAGGGCAATAGAAACTAAAGAGAAAATAAACAAATGGGACTACATCAAAATAAAAAGGTTTTGCACAACAAAAGAAACCATCAACAAAACAAAAAAGCCCACTGTATGGGAGAACATATTTGCAAATGTTATCACTTATAAAGATTTAATCTCCAACATCTGCAGGGAACTTATACAACTTAATAAAAGAAATGGACAACTGACCTAAATAGAATATTTTTGAAAGAATACAGAAGGAAGGTTAAGAGACATATGAAAACATGGTCAAAGTCACTAAATATCTGAGAGATGCAAATCAAAACGACAATGCAGTACCATCTCATACTTATCAGAATGGCAATCATCAACAAATCAACAAATGACAAATGCTGGTGAGGATGCAGAGAAAAAGGAACCCTCGTGCACTGCTGGTGGAAATGCAGAGAGGTGCAGCCACTGTGGAGAACAGTATGGAGTTTCCTCAAAAAACTAAAAATGGAACTCCCATTTGACCAAGTCATCCCACTTCTAGGAATATATCCCAAGAAACTAGAAACACCAATCAGAAAGGATATATGCGCTCCTATGTTAATAGCAGCACAATTCATCATAGCTGAGATTTGGAAACAGCTCAAATGCCCATCAGCAGATGAATGGATTAGAAAACTGCGGTACAGCTGAACAATGGAATACTATGCTGCTATAAAAAAGAAAGAATTCTTACCATTTGCAGCAGTATGGATGTACCTGGAGAGCATTATGTTAAGTAAAATAAACCAGGCAATGAAAGAAAAATACCACATGATCTCACTCATTTGTGGAAAATAAAGAACATTATAACCTGATGAACAAAAAGATAGATACAGAGGCAGTAAAGCACTGAACAGACTCAAATTACAGCGGGAACACAGGGAAGTGTTGGGCGGGGATGGGGGTAAGAGATCAACCAAAGGACTTGTATGCATGCATATAAGCACAACAAGTGGACACCAGACACTGGGGAGGTGGGATGAGGGCATGTGACAAGAGCTAGGGGAGGCTGGGGAAAGGTCAATGGGGACAAAAAAGGAGATATATGTACTACTATATGTAATATTTTAAACAATAAAAAATAATAATAAATAAATAAAAGAGAAGTAAATAATGGAAAGATAACTAATCCCCCATAAGTTAGAACACTTTTTAAATCTTCTAAATAATTAATAGATCAAAGAAGGAGTCTTAGTGAAAATTTTATATTTGGATTGAATGGTAATGAAAATTCTGTTTCAAAACTAGTGGGAAATGACTAGAACAATTTTCCAAGAGGAAAGTATAGAGCTGCAAGTATTTATATTTGAATAGGAGAATCCATCTCAAAAGTAACAAAAGGAACAAGACTAAACTTAAAGAGAGAAGAAAGGAAATGTTAAAGACTGAATTAATCAAATAAAGATAAAGAACCAATAGAAAAAAATCAACTAAATCAGAAAACAAAAGATAAAGAATCCTTTAGCAAGACAGACCAAGAAGGAAAAAAAAAAAGGACAAAAGAAACAAATAAGCACTATTGAGAATGCAACTGCTCTGCGGTTACATGGCAATGGGCTGGAGAGAGCAGGCAACAGGAACAATGTCTTCTTTTTATTAGTCTCTGTACATTTCTGTATGATTGAAAGATTTCATCACACACACACACACATACACACACACATACACAAAATAAAATGTGCAAACAAAAACAGAGTGTGGGCTCTGGATTCAAATTGCTTGGGCCTCATTTAATACCAGTTTTACTATTCATTAGTGAGTGCCTTGGGGGACATCACTTAAATTCTCTCTATATCCCTGTTTCCTATCTATAAAATGAGGAGAATAAGAGCATTTGGCCCATCAGCATCACACTCCTTCCTTCACCAGGCACTAGAATTTCAGGCCAAGATTTCCTTGGCTCTCATTTTTAACACTATCTCTCTTTCTAGACGTAGGCTTGTCCAGAATCACTTAACACATCCCCTTCACCTTTAACTGGGGATATTTAACATTCCTATCCCAAAGACCTTGGAAAGCGGGCTTGGTGCTTTGGACTTTACCTGTGGGGAAGTAGAGGGGTAGTCACGGAGGGTGTACAATGAGGGGTGGGGCTGGGAAGGTACAAGGAAAAGAAAGAACCAGTGTTTATGAACCCCTCTCCGAGTGCATCTGCTAGTGTACTAGATGGGAACACCTGTTTGCTCCTGTGAAAGGTGATAATCATGTTCTCTACCACCTATGGTGTTTGCTGCCATTCAGCGTTACGTGGCAAGATCTCTCCATGCCATGGTATGGTTTGTGCATGGCTTCGAATGACTGTGTGCTAGTCACTGGTATGCCAGATCCATCATAACTTCTCCTGCTGTTTTGTCCAGGCTCAGGCACCTGGATAGGTTGCTTTCAATTCCTGACCATGAGAACAATACTTACAAATTTCTTCATAAATGACCCCTTATAGGTCCCTATGAACATTTTTTTATGGGATTTATAGCTGAGAGTGAACTTTCTGGCTCACGAGGAAGAGAAACACTTATTTAAACGGAGTCCTGCCAGATTGTTCTTCAGAATGGCGGAACCCATTCGCAGTCCCATAAACAAACAGGGCATGAACCTTCCCGTTTCCCTACATACTCTCCAACACAGGTGTTGTCAGTATTTACATGGGAAGTTAATGGTATCTCACTGTGCTGGTTTTGACATTTTTCTAGTTACTAATAAATTTGGAGGTCTCTTGGATTTTCTCTTCTGTGAATTCCCCCTTTGGTTTCATATGCTTTGTCATTTTTCTATTGAGTTTCCTGTCCTTTGGTTCTAAGGAGTTCCTTGTATATTCTAGAAATTGACCTCTGTGGTGGTTAGCCATCACAGATATCTCCTCCCAGTCTTTGTGTGGCTGTAACGTTGCCGTATTGTCCTTCCATGGACAGCAGAGCTGCCTGGCCTATAGTCACTCAGCTCAAGAAGCAGGACCAAGGTTAGGACCAAGGTTAGAACTCAGGCCAGTCTCCTCCAAAGCCCATGCTCAGAAAAAAAAGAAAAAAAACCCAGAAAACAAACAAACAAAACCAAAGCCCATGCTCTTCTTACAGTGCACCCCACTGCTCTTTGCTTTCTCGAAAGGGGGCAAGTCCCCCACTCACTCAGGGCATCATGTGGCTGTTTGGAAAGGAAGGAGCAGTGTGTCCCCAGGAATGTATACAAGGCTCCCTTTGGTGCTGCAGAATCGACTTTGATGCTTGAATAAGATTTCACCAGTTTAAAAGGCCTTTTCTGGAGCTGCTAGCCACTCTCATCTCCTCTTGCCTACCTTTGTTGGGGGTAACCATCACCTTTCTGGTTGTAATTATCAAGCACTAAGCACATCTCTAAATGGAGCATCAAACCTCAAGTCCTTGGTGACCTGGGTTCCCATCGACAAGCAGAGCTGAATATGCAAAGCTGCCCCACTGTCCCTCTCCCCTGCTCAGCCTTGACATCACACCAGGCAGTGTCCTCATTTCCCCAGCACCCCAAATGAGGACCTCAGGTAATTCACATCTGACTCACTTCTGCCCTGTTTCCTGCCAAACCCTGCCCCATCCTCACGCCATCCTCTTCTCTCTGCTGTGTCAGCTTCCTTGCAGTTCCCATGACCCAGCCTCCTCTCTCCAGCACCACTTCCCTCCATTGTCCCTCTTAGGTCTGCACCGCCTTGCCATGACCTACATTATATGGCTATTTCTCATGGCTGAAAATGGGGTCTGAGCCACCCATCAGCACTGGCAAGACCCCTTTCCCAGCCATGAGAGGATTCATGAGCAAGCATCCAATAAGCATCTACTCTGTTCAGCGTGATGATGGGCACAAGCAGTTTGACAGTGAATAACAACCCCAGCCCTCAATTTTCTGACAGTGTAGTCGGGGGCAGACATACAAGCCATCGGCCGCACACAGTGTGGTGAGTGTGATAACAGATGTGCTTAGTGACTGATTTGGCCTAAAAGGGGGTGGAGATGTTCAGGGAAGCTCTTATAGGAGCTGATACTGGAGTCAAATCTGGCAGGATAGGGATGAATTTTCTAGGTGGACCATGTTAATGGAGGACAAAGGCATGGCAAGGAAGCAAGTTGGCATCATTAGGAATGTAGGTTTCTACCTCATCTCTCTCCTGGGCCTTTGAGGACCATACATGAAAACATACACCGTGAGCTGGCAATGAGTGCTGTAGGGAGGGCTGCTGTTACCGTGTTTCCCGGAAAATAAGACATCCTCCTAAAATAAGACCCACTTACAGGTTTCCTTCTGAGTGAAATATAAGGCATCCCCCGAAAATAAGGCCCCCAGGCTCTGTCTCAGAATGAAAATTAATTTACCATAAACTGGTCGCTAGGGCCGCCCTGACTGGCATCTAGCAAACAGTGACCTTACGTGGAGTCCTGACATCACTGCTGTGTGAATGGAGAGAAATCAGCGTGGGAACTTTGTGAAACCTAAACTGCAAGAAGTTGTGACTTGGGTGAAGAATTCATGGGAAAAAATCACTGACAGTTGCATTGCAAATGCACTGCAAGCAGGCTACCTTGACAAGAAGTACTCATTTAAAGACAGTGCTATTGCTAAACATGAGAGATTTGGTCCACTGATTCTGAAAGAAATGGAGTCACAAGAAATTCACCAGGAAATTCAGGAATTGGATTGTTATGATGATTTTCCAGAAGATGATGACATGATTGTCATTGAATAAATGAGTAAATTCTTGATACTGTAGGATTCACACTTTGTCTGATTTGTGTTGACAACTACCGTACTACCGTACCATATACAGGTAATAAATTTCCTTTATTTTCATTTAACAATAATTGTGTACCATATTCTTCTTCATGGAAAGATAAGACATCCCCTGAAAATAAGACCTAGGGCATCTTTGGGAGCAAAAATTAATATAAGACACTGTCTTATTTTCGGGGAAACAGCGTAGTTGTTATCTGGTTTGAGATTTGCTTCTGGAGTTGATCTGAAATAAGGGAAATGCTGGGCTTCTTGTCTAACTGGGTTTGGGTGGCCTGGTCCCAGGGTGGCCTTTATGTGTCACGAGGAAAGCACTGCCTAAGGCTGTGCTTTGGGTTCAGTGGTGGGCTCACTCTTCCTCCTTGCTGTCATCTGCATGCTCTGTGTCTGAGCTTTGCCTGGCACTCGTAAGAGGCTGGAGAGGAGAAAGACTCAGGACTGGGGAGTCAGGCGGCCCTGGTTCACATGCTGGGTCTGCCAATTACTGCTTCCTGATTCTGGCCCTGCCTCCCAGGCCACCTTGATTAGTTTGGGGCGCTTGTCTATACTTCGGGTGCTCACTCCAGGAACCAATAGCTGGTTAGTTGCATCAACTGTGTGTTGGTGTTAGTAGTTTAACTCTGAAGCCTATTTTATCCCTAAATTCTGGGGGGACATTCTCCATGTAACTAGAATAAAACCCAAACCTCCTTCCTTGGCCTAAGAGGCTGTGTGAATTAGCCAGTCTCATCTCCCCCTGCGTTCCTTGAGCTCTCAAAGTCCCACTAACCTGGCCGAGATCATTGCTACCTCAGGGACTTTGCCCTTGCTATTTCTTTTGCCCAGAACTTGCTTCTCCCTGATTCTTTTAAAAATATATATATATTTTATTGATATTTTACAGAGAGAAAGGGAGAGAGGTAGAGAGCCAGAAACGTCGATGAGAGAGAAACATCGACCAGCTGCCTCTTGCACACCTCCTACCGGGGATGTGCCTGCAACCAATGTATATGCCCTTGACCAGAATCGAACACGGGACCTTTCAGTCCGCAGACCAAAGCTCTACCACTGAGCCAAACCGGTTTCGGCTCCCTGATTCTTTATGGCTGGCTTCTTCTCATTTATCAGGTACCAGTTTAAATATCAACTATTGTCATCTTCCAAAAGTCATAGATTCAAAACCAGGAAAAACTTATAATACACCACATTTGGCCAACCATGGCAAAATAATTTTAATGCAGCAACTGCAAATAAGTTAAAACTAAACTTCAAATCAGTTAACTGACGCTTTGTAGAAATCTTTACAAATAGCTGAAATTTGCCCAACCATGCACATTGTTGTAAACTTTTTTTTAAAAAAGTCATCTTTTGTTTTTTTTCTTCTTCATGGCATGTATTACCTGGAATTGTCTCGTTTATTTATTTGCTTATCGTCTGTCTCCTCTGCAGAATGTGAGTTCTGCTTTAGTGGGGACTTTACCTATCCTGATCACAGTTGTACCCCAGAACCCGGAATAGTGCCATCGGTACACAGTATACTTAATACATGCATTTGAGTCAATGGGCAATGGAAATAAATGGATTTACTAGAAAGAAGAAGTAATTCTTCATTGGAGAATGGGTAAACTAACTCCTTTGGTACCTTTAAAGCTTATGCAAATATTCACGGGACTAAAACATATTGATGCATAGAGAACCTATTGGCTGAGAGCATGATGGAGAATGATCATAGATGAGTAATAATTACAAGGTTAGCATGCTGTGGGAGGCTCGGGGACTGAGCCTAGCACATTTTAGGCCAACTCTTAATTCTGAAATCAGGTTGGAGAAAGTGTTTCCCCAGGTTATATAAGCTCCATGGCTGTCATGTGGTGAGAGGCGCTGGCCTTGGGGAGGCAAGGCCTGAGTTCAAGTTCTGCTTCTGCTTCTTAGCTGTATGACCTTGGACATTTCCCTTAATCTCTCTGGGTCTATGTGTCCTGTGAAATGGGAGCATGCTCACTGCCATGGGAGTCAGGAGCTGATTTACACTTGAACAAGCATCGGCTTGGTGCAAGGTAGGAAGGAGCAGGGGTTGTCATCCTGTGATCCTGCTCTCTGGGCAGCTCTAGCCTCAGAGGTCACGCCAGATAAATGTCTGCTGAGTTCTGGTTGAGGGATACTCACTCTTCTTTAACCTCTGTGGTTAGAAGCCAGCTTCCCACAAGCCTCATAGACATGACGTATTGGAGCTTGAATTTCATCCCTGGCCAAAAAAATGTCCTTGTCTTCTTGGCTCTCACTACTCAGTGACTTCTGAGGATTTTTTCTAAAATAGCAGAACTAACTAATAGTTGCCAAGTCAAGACTGTCAAGAAATGGCTGAGACCGGTTTGGCTCAGTGGATAGAGGGTTGGCCTGCGGACTGAAGGGTCCTGGGTTCGACTCCGGTCAGGGGCACGTACCTTGGTTGTGGGCACATCACCAGTGGGAAGTGTGCAAGAGGCAGCTGATCGATGATTCTCTCTCATGGATGTTTCTAACCTCCTACTCTCTTCTTTTCCTCTCTGTAAAAAAAAAATCAATAAAATATATTTTTTAAAAAGACTGTCAAGAAATGAAGCTCCTGCCATTGGAGGACTGGGAGGGGCTACTGTGGTTAGCTGCAGGAAGGTGCTGGAGCCCCCAATATCTGTTAGTAGGGAGGCCGGTCACCATGCCACCTGGCTGGGGAAGAACCTAACCTCCACCATGAGATGCTACCCTGAATCTTT